>ML785697.1:192661-212130 GCA_009831015.1 Picea engelmannii | reverse complement strand
TATGCAAAAGTTATGACCCCGGGAAGTTGATGTACTAACTTACCCAAACGGGGCCCACATGACTTTTGGCGCTTCATCTCCTAGGGTTAGGTTTTTGGATGTCTAGGGTTTTTGACAATCCTGCTTATTGTAAAAAGGCCTTAAGAGCCTCATTGTAATGATCTTCTTGCGAATGAGCGCAACCGTCACATCTCTTCTCAGAGATAAGTCGCCACCATTCCAACAAGCTTGTTTCCGCTGCATTTTACAGTTTTAAGCTTATTTCATTATTGAATAGAAAACTAGTTTTACCGTATCTATGTTATTTTGTGTTAAGCACCTGTTAATAATCTGTATTCATTTCGTTCTGCTCATAAAATCCGGATCACTAACCTACTTCGCATGTAGAGAGTGACAATTATTACCTTTTTTCCCAAGGAAAACCTCACAAGGAAAGTTAATGAATGTTTCCCCATAGTTATGGATGACATCTCTAGTAAATTGTCAGCGTAAACTAGTGCACCTCGCCCAAGGGATTCCAACTAGGCACATATTGGGATGAAACTAGCCAAATGTCCAACAACATTGGCTACAATCGACCGAGCTAATCCCTTGGACCAAATGTTTGGAAACATCTTGTCCACCCTCAAGCATTCAAATGAGAGTGAGATTGCTAAAACATTGCATGCCCCAATTGATCTACAAGGGGAAAATATAACACAAGCGAGATTTCAACTAGGGTGGGGAGGATATAACTTCTCATATTAACCACCAAAGCTAAACCCAATTGAAAACAATGCAAATTATTACTTATGCACAATGTGTCCCATAACACTCTATGACTTGTTTTTTAATGTGGGTTGATTGCAACAACAACTTTGACTTCCATATTTTGTAGGTTCTCACATCTCTTTATTTTTCTTTAGTTTTAATATTGACACAAACAAGGTCTTTGACACATATTATGTAAGAATTACGCTTTTCATTGAGTTATTTTATAATCTCATTTTTAGACTTGGCCTATTATTTAAGAATTCACAGTTTTATTGAGTTATATGATAATTCGATGTTTAATAATCTCCAACTTTCAAATTTGTATTTTTTAATATTTGTATTTAAAACAATGTCCATCTCTATATATGTTTTTTTAGAAATTTGGGATACCTTTCAGTCGTTTCTAAAACCTATTTCATTACCACTTGTCCTAAAAACTCAGTGCAATACATTGTTAGATTGACTAAACTTGCTCATTATTTCATTTTATTTTTTGATAGAAACCTCTAATTTATCTAAACAAGTGGACTTTGGAATAAATCTTTTGACAAAGTTGTTGCGATTATCACATATATATTCACTAAAACTTCGCGTAGGACTTGTATTCGACATTAATTGCAAGTGGTTCACTTGCATAGGCATATAAAATGTATGAAATATGAACATACTTATAAAATTATTTAAATTTTGGTGAGAGTGACACCACCTTCAATTTACCAACCAACAAAATTCTATTAATTGAAATAATTTTTTTTACCAAGTTGTTGCAATTATCACATATTTATTTATTAAAATTTTATGTAAAACTTGTATTTGAGTTAATGACAAATAGTTCCCTTATCCGACAAACAAGGAGATCTCAAACACCAATTTAATATTTGACTTGAATATAATTTTAAAATTAAATTATTATTATTATTATAAATTATAGACATACTTATAAAATTATTTAAATTTTAATGAAAATAAAACCTTTTCAATTTACCAACCAACAAAACCTTATTAACCACTCACTACTTTATTTAAACAGTTAAATCAAAACACACAAATCTCTATAAATACATCAATTAATTTAATATAACCTTAACCTTTTGCCAAGTAAAGAAAAATCAAAGTGGCATCTGTGCGTATATGGTGTATAAAAGTTTATATAGACCTGGCCATGAAACCAACCTACTTTGACCATCAATGTCACAGTCCACGGATAAATAAAAGTTAAAGTCCTTTTAGCTTTTTTCATGTTGTTTGCTTACTTAGACAAAAGCCATATCCTACTTGCATAAAATATTAAAACTCATCTTACAAATTTCAAAGGCATTGAATAGAATTAGGAGAGAAAACGAGGCAATATTGTTGACAATAATCCCTCAATATTATACATCCCATGAATAATGAAATAATGTTGACAATAATCCCTCAATATTATACATCCCATGAATAATGGAATTAAAGCATAAGAATTCAATGTTTAATTTTGACTTTGTACTCAAAATCAAAATCACATATGTTCATAGTTGTGAATTTAATATGTATTTATTATTTAAAATAATATAAGTAATATTTGCTGTAATTATAATAATATTTTTATAAATTTAGTTATAAAATAATTAGTTGTAATAATAATTAGTTAAGATATTTTCTATAGTTTTAAAAGTATATATTTCAATTGTGATAATAATCAATAAATTTGATTATTGTAATTAGAAAAGTTTTAAAAGTATATATTTCAATTGTGATAATAATCAATAAATTTGATTATTGTAATTAGAAAAGTGTTGTAGTTTTTAATTTTGATTTTGGATTCAAAATCAAAATCACATATGTTCATGGTTATGAATTTAATATGTATTTATTATTTAAAATAATATAAGTAATATATGGTGTAATTATAATAATATTTTTATAAATTTAGTTATAAAATATTTAGTAGTAACAATAGTTAGTTAAGATACTTACTATCGTCTTAAAAGTATGGAATTCAATTGTGATAATAAATTTGATTATTGTAATTAGAAGAGTGTTGTTGTTTTTAATAAAAATTAGTTTGAAACTTGTGTTTACCAAATTTTCAATTTTATCATTAAATTACAAGCTTAATTCTAGTATATTATCTCTCAACTAATCTAAACAATATAGATTTAAGAAAATGATAATATATTTCATTATGAAATACACAATTGTCATAGATCATAAAAGTACGGCATAACATCACTTGGTGATTCTAAAATATACAAACAATCCAAAATTTAATGGTTATAAAACTATAATTATCAGAACAACAAGGACATTATCATTGCAATATATAGTAAGCTTGTGGCAAGCATACCATCCTTGTCATCTAGGGCTATTATTCTTATCATGGTTAGACACCCCTTCCTTTTTCCAGGGAAAAAAATTTGCTCAATTATATTAAAATCATATAATTTTTTTACAGCATCAAAACTTCTCCACAAAAGTGTATCCCCGTCATATCAATAGAGATAGAAAAAAAACAGTTCATAAGTTCCCATACAAAAAAACTTTTAGACCTTCTCATAAGAGTTTTCAGAAAACTCCAAAGAAGGAGAAAACGTATGACAAACTACTTTAGGAGGTAATAACTAGACTTGATCATACCAAAAAGTACAAAACAGGAGAAAAATTTCATAGGAAACTCAAAAGAGACTGAGATGGCGAGAAAATATCATGTCCAATTTAATGGATTCTGAAAAGTCTTTCTAGACTCACCGCTCTATTTGACCACTTTTGAAGATGTAGATTACCTTCAATATCCTCCAATGCTTGCTTTGATAAAGAGTCAGCTTCCATGTTGAAATTTCTGTATATGTGTTGAAAAGCTATTTTGTGGAATCTCCCAATCAACTTTAAAATTCTAACTTTCCAACCCTCCAAAGTGCTCACCTGTAAGTTGCCTTCATTCTTTAGCCAGTCAATAACCACTTTTGAGTCACCTAATAAGTGAAAATCATAAAGCTTTAAGTACTCAACAATCCATAGAGACGCCCAAGACCCCATTAGCTCTGCTTTTGTATTGGTACCTTTGCCACAGTTTAGTTTCCATTTATAGACAGCCTCCTTTTGAATTTTAATAATTCCCCCAACTCCACTCTTACTCCCATCCGTCTTGGCTGCTCCATCAAACTAGGCCAGCGTTGTATTCAAATCGATAGTGATCAAAATATCCTTTGGTAACTTGTCTTTTAGATTAGAGGTCTTGCAAAGGGGTTGTGATAGAATCTTATAAATCACTGTTTTCATCGACGAATTAGTATCCTCAAACAGAGTTTTATTCCTCTCTTGCCATATATACCAGATAGAATAGGCTGCTAAAAACGAAGGGACTGATTTGTCTTTTATCCAGCTCTTCATGCAATCCGCAAGAGTAACCCCTATCCAACTCCTTTTTAAACTTAATTCCTGATAAAGAGCAATTCTGAACTAAAATATCAAAAGGACAGGTAATAAAGATGTGTTTAATAGTTTCGTTATCCACTTTACACAATGAGCAACATCTAGGGCCTGTCCAACCTCTTTTCTGAAGAGTGTCCCAGGTTAAGATTTTTTCTTCCAGGGCCAACCAAGCAAAAACTTTAACCTTTAGCTGTGTTTTCCACTTCCATAACTTTTGTTTCCAATAATCTACTTTTAGAATTCCTTTCGTCGAGATGATACTAGAGTAGAGGTTTTTTGCCGATGGAATACCATAATTGTCACCTCCTAACCACAAGAGAGTATCCTTCTTTTCTTGGATTAGTACCCTCGACACTGATAATGCACTTCTATACTCGTTCCATTCTTGCGCGAGGTCTCCCGTTAAGTGCAGATCATTACTACTGAGCCAAGAGGAAAGAAAAGTATGATCGTCTGAAATCTTGTATACTTGTGCAAGAGTGATACTATTCTGGTCCTTTAACGCCATCAATAGGTTATTCGAAAGGAAAGAGCGGTCTCCCAAGCCCAGGATTCTATCCTTACCCAAAAGTATAGATTGTCCATCTCCAGGAATCTAGCTTAATCCATGCAGAATAAAAAATAAAACTTTTGAAAGNNNTTCTTTTTTTTTTTTTTTTTTAACTGTAACGGTTATGATTTTTATTTATTTGAGAATAATAGTAGGGGTCTTTGCCAAGGCAGCCCCGGATACATAGATGATAGCCAGCCTTTTCGGCTTTGTTGTTACACTGTCTTCAAGGAATTTGGTAGCTGATGTCATCGTTGATTCGGATCTGCCCTTTAGAGAGGGTGCATCCTTTGTTTGCCATCCGGTCCGCTTCTCCGTTCAGGCTTCTGAGAATGTGATAGAACTTAATGGAGGTGAAAGCTTGAAGGACTCTTTTCACTCTACCCAGAATTTTGTTGAGGCTAGCATTATTGAATAGGTCCTCTGAGTTTAGTTTTTTAATAAGAAGCTCTGAATCTTCGAAGATTTGGAGATCTTTGTCTCCCTTTTCTCTTGCTATTAGGCAAGCTCTAAGGATGCCAAGGATCTCTGCCTGATTATTAGTCTTCTGTCCAAGGCCCCAGTAGAAGCAGTCTCTTATGGTCCCGTCCGGAGCGTAAATGATCCCTCCAGCACCTGCGTTTCTGGGGTTTCCTTTGGAGGCCCCGTCAAAGAAGATTGTGGTAAGATATTTAGATTTCCACCAGTTTGTGAAGCTTTCTTCAGATTCTCGTACTCTCCACTCCGGGTTTGCTGATTGAGGTATGAGAAGGCGCTTGCGAGGAGAGGGTTCTAACGAACTGAGCCATCTTCTTTCTTCAGGTCGAAGCAGAGGATCTTCGTTAAAGTAGTGATGTTGGGCTGTTTCCAAGAGAAGAGCTTTAGCTTTGACATCAACCTGTAGGGGGGTGCGAGAATGATCATTAAAGATTTGGTCATTCCGAGCCAACCATAGCTGCCAGCAAACATATTTGGGGATTGCTGTCCAGATTTCTCGCCAGAAGGATTTAGAGGGAATGCAAAGAGGATAGATGTTGTTCCATGAGGCGAACCAAGCAGCAACTGTGCTTCGGGGAAAGGCTGGAATTTGCAGGTCCAGAAGGGAGAGTCTCCAAACTTCCTTGGCGAAGTTGCACTCCAGGAATAAATGTTGGGCTGTTTCGGTATTGCTTCTGCAGAGTTCACACCTGTGAGGCCCTGCAATTTTCCGTTTCTCTAGATTATCACATATAAGAAGTTTGTTTTGCACCACTGTCCAGAAAAAGAAATTGACTTTGGGGAGAGCTAAATTGTCCCACACTAGCTTCCAGAAGGCAGGTGGATGACTGCTGTCCCTTGTGTTCTGTAGAACTTTGTTTCCGGCAGCTGTGGTGTACATTCCTGTCGGTCCCCATGCCCAACTGTCCTTCGATCTGCGATTTTCAGGATTGGCACCATCTAGCAATTCGATTAGGAGATTTTTTTGGTGTGTAAGCCATTCATGAATACCTGTTAAATCCCAGCCGGCCCAATCTCCCCATCTGTCCCACGTAGAGATATCAAAGAGTCGGGTTTTGCCTGCCCGAATTAGCCAATCTCTGAGTTCTGCTATGTCTTGATTCTCCTCCAGAGGATCACGCCCCATTATTCTGTCTTGCCAAATATAGGTACTCTTGCCATTACCCGACGCTCTGTACAGATAGTTGTTGAAGAACTTGCTGCTCTTGCAGCATAATTTCCAGACTAGCGTGCTTTTTCCTGTGGGATCGTATTGAAGTTTTCTGAATGAAGAGTCCCGGGCGTATTTGCAAAGGAGAGTTTTATTGGTCGGGTGATTGGGGTCTTGGGCGATTTGCCAAAGAAGTTTGCCTCCCAACGAAAGATTAATAAGGGCGGGGTCCCGGATTTGGAGTCCACCGTCTGCAATCGGGCGCCGAATCAACTCCCATTTTGCTAGGTGAAGTCGATTTTCGTTTCCTTTTCCCCCATGCCAGAGGAAATCCCTTAACAGCTTTGTGATCTGGTCCATGACAGCTCTGGGAGCAAGTAAAAAAGCCGACTGATAGATTGGCAGCGCGGCCAGTTGGGACTTTATTAAAATTAGTTTGCCTGCGTTGGTCAGCCAAAAGCCACCCCAGGCTGCGATTTTGGATTTGAGTTTACTGATAATGTCTACCCAGAGAGATCTTCTATTGGCCCCAATTGTGATAGGCAGGCCAAGATATTTTATTCTTTCCCAGTTGGCGTGTCCATTGAAACCCAAGATTTTCACGATATTGTTCAGCTCTTGCTGCCCTGTGTTCCAGCAGTAAATTTCACTCTTTCTCTCGTTGATTAGAGCTCTTGAGACTCTGCAATAGCTTTTGAGGACAGAGTCAAAGGCTGTAGCTATTCTGGTGGACGCACCTCCGAGGAGCAGAGAGTCATCTGCAAAGAGGGAATGATTCATAGCATCAACTTCTGGGGAGGATTTAAGGCCAGGAATGGTACCAACTATTCTTTCAGCTGAGAGTTTTCTGCTAAGAGTGTCAGCCATTAAGATATACAGAAAAGGAGAGAGGGGGCAGCCCTGCCTTATGCCTCTCCTGGCTTGGAAAAAAATGGAGGGTCTGCCATTGACAAGGGGAGCAATCCAGGGATTTTCTATACAGGCGTTTATGAGCTATACAAAATGAGGCAAGAAACCAAAGGCAAGGAGGGTCTTGATGAGAAAAGAGCGATTTACTCGATCGAAAGCGTTTGCCATATCTAATTTGATCAGCATTCCTTTCTCTTTTCGCCTTTTGCTGGAGTGGATTATTTCCTGAACTTGTATGGCGTTGTCAAGAATGTTTCTGCCCTCCACAAAGCCTCCTTGAGGGCTGGAGATCAGCTTCTTAAGCAGGGGCTTGATCCTATTTGCCAACATTTTGGCCAGAATTTTGTAAGAGGCGTTACAGAGTGATATGGGTCTGAACCTGGCAAAAGTTTCTGGGTTGGATTCCTTGGGGATTAAAGCGAGATAAGTGGAGTTGATTCCTCCTCCAATATTGGCTTTTCGCATGAACCCCTTTATCATTTTTTGGAGGTCTCTTTTGATGATATTCTAGCAGACTTTATAGAAATGTATCGAGAATCCATCAGGGCCTGGTGCCTTGTCTGAGCCCATGGACCAAATTACTTTGATAATTTCCTCCTCTGTTACCTCTCTGGTGAGAACAGCATTATCTTCTGGACTGAGGAGGTGAGGAATATTGCTCAAGAAATCTGCGCTTTCTTCTTCTGTGGCCTGGGTTCCATCACTAAACAAATTTTTGTAGTGGTTGTCCGCTGCAGCTTTGATTTGGGTGATGCCTTTGCTGACCTGGCCCTCTGCTGTCTTTATTTCAGAGATATGGTTCCTTGACAGCCGTGCTCTATATTGTCTGTGGAAGAAGGAGGTGTTCCGGTCCCCTGCCTCTAACCACAAGCTCCTGGACTTGATTCTCCAGTATTCTTCTTCATTGCGAAAGGATCGATATGCTGAAACTTGTGCTTTTGTTTCTTTTTCCAGCAGCTCCGGAGTAATCTCTTTGTTTTCTATTTCTGCCTGCATTGCTTCCAGATTCGCCACTGCTTCTTTCCTTGCATTGATTGGAGTAGGGGCAGGAGTCCTTATCCACTCTTTCAACGCTTGTTTGGTAGCTTTCAGTTTCTGTTCCCATACGTAACTTGAAGATCCTGTGAAAGCTTTATCCCAGGCTTCTTTTACGGTTTCATAAAAGCCCTCTCGCTCTATCCATATGGGGCTAAAATGAAATGGGAGAGGCCCTAGATCTTCCTCTTCTTCTATGTGTAGCAGAATCGTCTTATGGTCAGAGGTAAGCTTTGGTAAAATTTTGTTTGTGATTAACTTTTTTCCCATGATGAGGGAACCTTGAACCATAAAGCGATCAAGTCGAGCAGAGATATGCTCTGTCCCTGTTCTGTTGTTCGACCAGGTGTAGAGGCTACGAACAGGGCTGAAATCTAGTAGATCCCAGTGATGCTGAAGGTCCTCCACAAAGGTCAGCATCGGGTCTCTGTTGATGGATCCACCTCTTTTCTCTTTTGGTTTGAGAACTATATTGAGGTCTCCTGCTAAGATAATATTGCTGGGGTTGTGCTGTTCTAGAAATGCTGAGAGAGAGGCCCAACATTCTCTTTTTTCGGAGTAAATGACAGGAACGTAAAGATTAAATAAGGAAATGGTCAACTTACTTGCAAAATGTGTCAGCTCCGTGAAGATCCAATGTTGAGTTTCATGTGATTTGTTCAGCGAAAAGTTTTCTTCTGTCCATAGAGTTGCCATCCCTCCGGAGGAGCCCCTTGAACTTACTGCAATGCCAGCTTTCTTCTTCCATTTTGATTTGTTGATGTCTAGTAGTAATCGGTCTTCGATCTTTGTCTCTTGGAGCATGAGGATATCCGTGGGTTCTATTTTCTGAAGGTCCATGACTGCTTCAGCTTTGGAGGCGTTCCCTAGACCTCTACAATTCCAAGAGGTAGACAAACCATTCTTTTTAAAAGTCTTACTTCTAAACCAATTAGTGACAGATGTCTGATAAAGGTATTTATCCAAGATAATTCTGTGCCAGATGCCTTCCCCCATAAGAACTTGCCAACAAGTACTAGCTGCTAGGGACTTATTGAAATAAAAAATGTTACGAATTCCCCACCCCCAGAAGGAAAAAGGAAGAGATAATCTCTCCCAGTTGCAGAGATGCATCGCATGGGATACACCATTCCTTTTCCATAGAAAGTTAAACATACAAATTCTAAGGATTTTTAGGATCAATCCTGGAACAACTGCTAGTGGCATCCAGTAAATGGGTTGGCTGGAGAGGACAACTTTCAAAAGTGTCAGGCGCCCACCCAAGGAAAGCCACCTATAGCACTAAGTGTTTATCTTCTTTTCCACCTTTTTAATCAACCAATAACAGTCCTCCAAGCGCGAAGCTCCAGCTTTCAGATAAAAACCAAGATATTTAAAGCCCTGTTCTAACTCAAGAAAATCATAAGGAAAAAGTGATTTGAAAAGTAACAGTTCATGTTCGGTCAACCCCGAATGATGGAATGTTGATTTTGTTACATTAATCAAAAGACCTGAAGTCAAACTAAAAAGTTTGAGAACTCTATTTATTTCCCACCACTCATGAATTGTAGCACCTATCATTATAAGAACATCATCCACAAAGAGAATATGAAGGATTTTAATAGAATTTGAAACTTTTATACCTGGCAATTCACCTTTTCTTTGGCTATCTTTGAGTAATAAACTCAAACTTTCCATCACCAAGATAAACAGAAGCAACGAAAGGGGGCAGCCTTGCCGCAAACCCCGAGTACTTTTGAGTAAATCTGTGGCTTCGCCATTGATCAAGACTGAATAAGAAGAAGAAACCACACAACTCATTATCCAGTTCATCATTTTACAATCCATTCCAATTTGCAAGAGGAGGATGCGCAAAAGATCCCAATTAACACAATCATAAGCTTTTTGAAGATCCAGTTTTAAGAGCAAAGACTTGGATTTTTTCTGGTTTATACTATGGATACATTCGTGAACTGTACCAATCGCATCTTGAATTTGTCTTCCCTGCAAAAATCCCAACTGTTCTTTCGAAAGAGACTTGGAAATAAAAGGTTTGAACCGATTCGCTATAAGCTTTGAAATAATCTTATAACTAAGATTACAAAATGAGATCGGTCGAAAATCACCAAAAAGACGAGGCTTGTTCACTTTTGGGATTAAAGTGAGAAAGGTAGAATTTAAAGCTCCAGGAATAAAACCCAAAAGTCTAGACTCTTCAATCATATCCAGGAGGTCATCTCCCACCAAGTCAAATAAATGTTTAAAGAATTCCATAGTCCAACCATCTGGACCTAGACTCTTGTCTACTTTTAGACTCGAAATGATTTTCTTCAATTCGTCTTTATCCACTGGTTTATATAGAATCTCTAAGTCTGAATCTGAAATCATATTCGAAAAAAGGGTGGCCACTTTAACTTGGTCGTGCTGACTAATATCCACTTGCTTGTTATAAAAACCTTTGAAGTAATTAGCAGTTGCTAATTTAAGATTTTCCTGGCCTCTGTGAACAATTCCCTTCTCATCCTGTAATTCCCAAATGAACTTGTGATTTCTCCTGTAGCTTGCATAGCTATGAAAGAATTTTGTATTTAGGTCCCCACTTTGAATCCAGATAGCACGGCTACACCGACGCCATTGTTCCTCAATGTCCTTTAAAATGGTATTCCTCTCCCTTTCTAAATCTTTTAAAGGAAGATATCTTAGATTCAGACAAAGCCCCTCCGAAATTTTTTGAAGCCTATAGGAGATTTCTTGTTCAAGACTAGATAGCCTTGCATTCTTTAGGCTATTATAAGACATCAACCAACTTTTTGTATTCTTTTTTAGATCTTTCAACTTCCAAACCATCCTCTTTTGTTTACAAGGTTCCTTAAGATACAAAGGATCCTTCCACAGTCTATGAACTAAAGTATTAAAATCTTTGTCTGTCCTCCAAACTAGATTGAACTTGAAAGGAATAGCTTTATACACTGGCGGTAACTCCAGTTGGAGAAGGATAGGTGCACGATCAGAGATAAAAGGAAAGTCAACCCAAGATTTAAAAATACCACTGGATAACACTAAATCTTCGGAGAGAAGAAATCGGTCCAGTCTCTTTGCTATGAAGGCTTCACCCACTCTACCATTCCTCCACGTGGGGACTAGTTTCCTCGGCTGTATATCAACAAGATTGTTATTGCTGAAGAGATTTGTAAAGAAAATATGCATAGAACCAAAAGTTGTTCGACCACCCCAGCTTTCAAAGTCAAATTCAGATCTCCAGCTAAAACAAGATTTTTTAACGACATCAGGCATGTTGCCTCTACCTTTTCCTAGAAGGACTTTTGCTCGGTACACAACCCATAAGTATTAAGAAGAATATAAAATCTGTTTGATTTAAGACAATATCCAATCCAATAATCTAAGAAGGGAGCCAAGAAAACCTCTCGAGGAAGGTTTAACTCTGATCCAACTTGTGCACAAGTTTGAAAAAACCTTGGTTCTCATTTCCCTCCATTCGTGCTCCTTCGGTTTCTCACACAAAAATAGCACATACAATCCTCAAAACCTCAACCACTTTACTGTCAAACCAAATGCTCTCAAATATTAATATATGCCTTTGGCACAAGGAAATTGATTTCCCTACCATCATTTTGTCATTGTTTTTCACCTCAATGCCTCTTACGTACGGATATGGATCCTTAACCAAAATACCAAACTACGGTCTTTGGTAAGGTATCCAGTATCATTAGTTCCATATAGCTTGTAAATAGACTTGTTATGACATTATTTTAGAATGGAACTCAAATCGCCTTACATATGGATATGGATCATTGACTAAAAGACTAAACTAGGATTTTCAACAAGGTACCTGCTATCATTGTTTCATTTAGCTTGCAAATAGCAATGCTGAAGGGGGATGGAATTCACAACTACTTACACATGGATATAGATCATTAGTAAAATGACCACACTAGGGACTTCAAGGAGGTAGCCACTATCATTAATTTCATATACTTGCAAATAGACTTTCTATGACATAACTATGTGGAGGTGGGGGGTGGATGAAACTCTCACAACCTCTTCTTATTGATGTATGTGAATCTTTAATAAAATACCAAATTAAGTCTTCAACAAAGTACCAACTATAATTAGTCTTATATACTTTGGAAACATACTTACTACAAAGCAATAACATTGAGGGGGAATGAGACACAAAACTTGTTACACATAGACATGGATCCTTAATAAAGAACTAAATCAAGTATTCGATAAGGTATCTATTATCATTAATTTCACATAAATTACAAATAGACTTGTCATGACATAACAATGCTAAGAGAAATAGAACTCAAATCCCCTTAGATATAAATATGGATCATTAACCAATATACCATATCAATATTTTCAATAAAATACTTTTAAAAATCATCAATAAAATAATAAAAAATTATCTTTAATGTTGAATTAATAACTCTACAATCACTAACACACTTTACTACACTTCACTTTCACAACAACATGCAAAAACATAATTCTAAAATTCTAAAATAGACCAATTTATTTAAAAACTATAATGTACACCCACATGATCTTAGCTTAACTTTGACTACAAAGATCAATAATACATCTTAAATAATGAAAATTACAAATTATTTAAATAAATGTTAATATTCTCATCATGGTCTACCCTACCTTTCATAACACACTATTAATATTAGAAAAGCTTTGCCTTTTTCTAACATAAAGAGAATGAACACCGCCGCCCAGAGCTTGCAGGTCAACTTAGGCCTACGTTTTTGGGGCAAAAATGCCTCCTAAATTAATATTCATTTAAAAAAAATAAAATAAGTAAAAGGGAAAAACACAAAAAGGTGAGCGTAGAATGGGGACTAGTCTAATTATCCGGGCATTCAGAGCTCCGGTAAGCTCCATTTTTAAAGCTTTCAAGCCAATTCTTCGTCCGCAAATCTACAGATTTCAATCCACGCTCAATTTTCATATATTCTTCAACTCGCAAGCTTTCAATCCGTGGTAGATTTGTGGATTTTGGTAAAGTGTGTGAATTTCTGTAATTTTTCAGAGACATCACTGTCGGCCGTGGACTTTTGTGTGTATATACTAAGCCCTCTGTCCATTGAATATTTGAGCTGCTGTGTGGATTTGCAATTCAATATAAAACACAAAACACAAAACATTCTGTTTAGATTTTATATTTTCCTTTCTTTTTCTCCTCTAAATTTGGCAAGAGCTGTGAGAACTGTTATTATTAGCGGTGCTATTTTGCATGTTGTGGGGGCACAGTTGCAAAGTTAGCAGAGGAACATGGGCAAGCAGGGTCCTTGCTACCATTGTGGGATTACCTGTGAGTGTATATATTTCCCCCATGGTGGACTTAAAATGAACTCTTAATTCAATGGAAAAAAATGTTATATTATTTTATCAGCTGATGATGATGGATTGGACAGTGTTATGATGTTTTGCCTGATTAAGGATTAGCATGGGGGGTTTTGGTGTGCATATTGGGGATTTCAAAATATTCTTGTAATTGATGATGAGTAGTTCTGTTAACGAATTTAATGGGTGATGAAAAAATATAAATTGAAGTGGGATTATGGGATGCAAGCAATACATAGATTGCACACAGGTTTGAGCAATATTGTATTTTGGTATATTTTGGGTCTGGGAATCATAGAATTAATCCCCATGAAGAAGCAATAACTAATTGTAATTTCAATCACCCTGAATCCCAATCCCAGTTATGGAATGTGAGGCGATACACTATACTAGAACTTCAATAATCCAATTTTTTTTTTTATGCCAATCGCGTAATGCACCCTCGTTATGGATGAATTTTATTATCTGTTACAGCAAGAAGTCCCTAACTGTGGAGAGTTTGGTTTTTGTGGAGAGTTTGATTTTGAGCTGGCGAAGCTCAGTGCTCAAACATAACTCCATGTTTATTAGGCACCCAACTGAGGGGAACTGCTCCTTCAATTGCTGCAAGAAGCCTGTATTCTAACAGATTATAAATTATAGCCTGCATCAGCCCAGCACAGTTGCAATTTGATTGTCATTGCCAAATTATGCATCAAGGTCTGTCTTGAGTACAAAATGTTCACATATTTTTTAATTCCTGAGCATAAATCTAAGGTACCAATGTTACTGTCCCATCACATTTCCGCTATACCTACTGCAACTTTTATGTACATGACAAGGTTTGATATTGATTTTGAGTTGGCAAAGCTAATAGCTTAAACCTAACTCCATGCTTATTAGGCCTCCACGGTTATATTGTTGTTTGGGAGATCTGCACTCCTGCTGATGATTTTCGATCATCACTGTCTATCCAATTACAATTCACTTGTTGCAGAGTTGGGATCTTGATTAGAGTGCTTGCAAGCCTATCTTCAGACRCAAGCTGTTAACGAAAATATGAATGAAGAGTGTGACCTATTGTTAAAAGCTTAAAGCTAAATCTGCATACGGGGAAGGTTGGTATCTCCTTTCTAATAATCTCCATCCCTTTAGTTACCCCGGGGCTATTTTTATGAGTTATAAAGAATCCTAATAAATTAATACACTTCCTAGGATTTTCTTTCCAGGATTGGTCTTAATATATACTTTCTCTGACATGACTATAGTGCTCTGGACTTTGGAGGCGGTACTTGCCACACAGTTGTCATGAGTTAAAACCCCATGGGTATCTAACATACATACAAAGTATGGTGTCCAATACCAATGACAATGTGTGTTTTCTCTTAATTTTGCTAAGCAATGATTTGCTAATAATGAGAAGTGGTTTTAGAACGTGATAATTTCCAATAAGTGCTCATGAGATTAATCTCAGGGACTTATTGTGCACAACGAAGGAGATGGAGGGTTGACTTCTAACTCTTCATTAGCTAAGGGCTGATAAAGAGATGGATGGTTGAGTTTGCTTCATTAGATAAGGGCAAATGGAGTGTTGACTTTGTTAGATAAGGGTTGGGCAATCCAGCTGCCTTTCAAGACCATCTGCCTGATAAAGAGATGGATGGTTGAGTTTGCTTCATTAGATAAGGGCAAATGGAGGGTTGACTTTGTTAGATAAGGGTTGGGCAATCCAGCTGCCTTTCAAGACTATCTGCCCTCTAGAGTCTTATCTTTGAAGTATGAAGAAGGAAGACCTACCTTTCAAGGCCTTATTGGAGCGAAGTATTTACCCCAGGACCTAAAGCTAAAGCTAGACTTTATAGAGGTGTAGGGAACCATGGTGTCAATCTCCTATGGATCATTTTGTTGACCATATGGAATCTTTTTCATGTACTGTACACCTATTTTCGTGATATAGGCAAAGCTATTTTTTTTTATCAATACCATCATGTTTTTTACTTTATACCAAATGTCACTCACTCTCGTGAGTCACAACTCCTGTTTATCATACTTGTTTCTTGGATTCTTGTTTTCTCTATGTTCAAGGAGATGTAGATGTATCTGTGACATCTACTCAAGAAACAAAAAATAATTATTTGAACTGGGGAAATATCAAATGTTGAGAAGGTCAATAGATAACGAGAGATCTACAAAGCAACACATTCTCTATTTGAGTCACATTTGACGATGAGAATAGGGTCATGATTAAAATATCATATTCATCTTAGTTACACATGCGACCTAGGCACTAATATTGAGGGGTTGTCACATTAAAAAAAGGTGTTGTCACATTTAGGAGCTCAAACTTATCACTGTTCTTTCATGGTCATATCATTATACAAAGGATAAATATTTCTTTCTTTTCTTTCATTATTGTCTTTTAGGATTATTGTTTTTAGTGTATCCTTTTTTCACATTGTGATTTTCAATAAGGAACCTCGCCATTTCTTTTAAATAATAATTGTGCTTTTTCTCCAATGTTTGTGTATATCATCATCAATTATTCTTTCACGTGTAAATTCTCACATGACCACCTCTATAAATGATTCTTGATGGGTTGTTTTAATGAATGATTCTATGACAAGTTTAGATCATTTACCTACTTGCACCACAACATTTCTCGGATGAAAAATAAGATGTGCCTCTACTTAGCCTTACAAATTGAATGTCTCCCTTTTGAAGTCCCAAAGGTGTATCGAAGTAGTTTCATGGGTGTGGAATCTTGTACCTCATTCACATGCTCATTCAGGTTGGATCCTATGGTGATAAGTTGCTTTCTAGTGAACATCTAAGTTTTGAGAGGTTGGGGGTCAATGATTGCAAGCAATAATAAATCTATGGAAAGGCATCTAAAAAATTAACTAAGTCATGCCTGAAAGGAATTAAAAGGAGATCTTTTTAATCCAATAAAACAACTTTGCATTGGGAGTGTTGAGAATGAACTTCGAGTTTTTGAGGACTAGAGAGCCAAGGGGCCTTATATTAGAGCAAAGATCAATTGAGACAAGGAGGGTCATAATGTCACAAAATATATTTTCAGTGTATAAAACAATCACATGTCTCTAGGCAACATCTAATATGCAATGATCAAAATGGTAGTTGATTGAAGACCAAAATTGGGTTAAATTTTGAAAGACATGTTTCATGCCCTCTTTTAGAAACTTCTTTCATATGGAAATTGTGATGCTGACCAGTCTACTACCGAGAAATTGATCAGTGGCATTGTTACTACTAAAATTCTCAAGTATGAGCGATCTCTTTTGTCTCGGTTGTTGGAGAAACTTGAGTTATTTCAAGCCTTCCAAGACATGGCAAGTATAAGTTGCCCCCTTAGATGAGTTTCCCTATGAGTTTTACTCAGCGTTGTGGCCCATGATTATTGAGGACTTTCTCAAGATGTGTGAAGAGATGTTGGAGATAGGGCACAAATTGGAGCATGTGAATGTAAGATGGATCAAGCTAATTTTGAAAGGGACCCATAAGGATACAATGGGTCCTTGGAGGCTAGTTACTCTGCTAAATGTTTCTGACAAAGAGTTAGTTAAGCTTCTTGCTAATCAGATCAATAATACAGTTGCTAACATTGTTTGACTTGAGCAAATTGGTTCTATTAAAGGTTGTCTCATACTATCTAATCTTATTATAGTTTGGGAAAGTCTTGAATGGGAGAGGAAGATTGGACAAGAGGTACTTTTTCAAAGTTCAAACAAAGAACATTATTGTAATACCCCAGGTTGATTCCCATTTGTAAATGTAAATATGTTTTATAGGCTGGTGAGCCAGGATATTATAGGCCAAAATGCCTATGTGATTATTAGGCTGGAGAGCCTAGATGCTAAAAGGCCAATGAGCCTATTATTGTAATATGTAAACACTCATATTATTAATAAAATACATCACTGCTGCAGACCAACCAGACAAAAGAGTATGGGGGGGTAAACTCCACTAGAAAGGGAAAGGGGGGCTAAGAGTCTAAGGTTAAGGGGCTAAGCTAAGGGGGGCTTGAACCCAAGGGAATATTATATTCCTTAAAAGTTTAGAGTATGGGATAATATATTATCCTAAGTTTCCAAAGAGAGGGAAGGAATTACATAAAGGGGGACAAAGTTAGTCCCTTATGTGCCAAGTGTCACATATGGCACATGCATATATAATTTGGGGATATAGTGTAATTCCCCATCTCGGCTATCATTTTCCTTCATCATCATTCCTGGATGATTATTCCATTGTTCTCTTCTATCGTCCTCCATACACTACTGCTGCCATCTCCTTACCTATACATGGGAGTTGTTCTAGCGAGTGGACTTAGTATTTTGAACTGAAGAGGCGGGTTGTCAGGATTGTGTGCTGTTGAAGAGGCGGATCGTCAGGCTCATGTGTTGTTGAAGAGGCGGGTTGTCAGGCCCGTGAGCATTCTCTCCGGGTGAGAGAACTGCTGGGAATTGTTCCCTGTTGCACTGGGCAATAGTTACAGGGCTTCGAGACTTCCTGTCTGGCCTGTTGCTCAAGCCCTGGAAGGGAAGTGAGGCAGTCGAAGAACTGTTGAGCAGAGAAGGGGCACACTTCCTGGAGTGGGACATGCATGTGGGGAATGAGAGACTGTAGGCTAGCTGCAGTAGTTGGGCACCTTGGACTGAGCAATTCTGCTGATTATTAAACCTTAGCCTGGCTTAGGATTCCCTTGGCCTTGGTGGAGTTTATCCCTAGCTCGAGGGTGACCCACTGCTGAGAGTTATGGGCAGTGTGGTCTATGGCTGGGAGGAATGTGGAAGGTTTGCACGCAGTCGATGTTTTCACAAAAGATGAGTATTCTTATGTGTAATTACATGATGTACTGTGTGTAATATATATTTAATTTTGTTTCTATAATTGTGAAATTATGCATGGATTATGTATGCTATTAGTTTTGTATATTGTTGCATATGCAGGGCATTCTTATTAATTAAATGGTATTAGAGAGTCCAAATTCTAGTGTGGTAATGCCCAACTTGAGACTAGGAATGCACAAGGTGGTATCAAAGAATTTTTGTTGAGTTGCTAGTAATGGGGCATTACAAAGTGGTATCAGAGCTCCAATTTTCAATGCTGAGCTTGCATGGGCCAATTAACAGAGCGCAGAGCTGAAATTTGCATAGTAAGCATGCAAATGGTTTGGCACAATGACGGAATGGGGATGTCTGCGATTCGTTTGTTGAAATTACAGTAGTGAAATTGAGAGAAATTTCACAAATAAGTCGAGGGAATTTAACTAGGGAATGGAAATTCCCAAATTTTGTTTGTAGTTTGAACAAATTCGGGTTTGTAGATGGCCGAGTTTCAAATTTACAGGGAAACCATGTCGGAATTTGTAAAATTCCTCAATTCGTGAACGGATTTGAGGAAAACTCGTACCTAGGAATGTCAATCAGTCGCGCACATAATAAATTGGTTGTTGCAGAGGTTGAATTGGAGTTTATTGGGGTGAAAGTGTTGATGATTACAGTTGCGTGAGACATCCTCCAAGACAGAGATTGAGTAAGTTGGCCTGAGAGAAAGCCCATGAGTTGGGTGTGTGGTTTCTCTCTAAGACGGAGAAGGAACGTTGTGTGCCCCTATGTGGGGTGAGGAAGCCCATGAGTTAGGTGTGCCCATGAGTTGGGTGTGTGGTTCCTCTCTGAGACAGAGATGGAATGTTGTGTACCCTTGTGAGGGGTGAAGGAGCCCATGTGATGGATTTACTATTCTCCTCTGTGCAGAGAGTTGAGATGATACTCCAGTTGATTCTCCTGTGTAACACAGTGAGAAAGAAGATCTGCTGAGTTGGACGTGCCT
>ML785697.1:136322-161932 GCA_009831015.1 Picea engelmannii | reverse complement strand
CTTTTCTGCCAGATAGAGGGCAAGGTTGCATGGTTGTTCTGGGGAAAGCTCCAGAGAAGGGATCTCCTCCATCTTCTTGACAAACTTAGACGGAAGAGGAGGCTTGGGTTTAGGTCCTGCAGAGCGAACTAACGCTTTGAAGGATTCCAAGGGATCCTCCTCAGTCTTGGCAGTCGGCATTGAAGCCATCTTGGCAGGGCGACGACCATCGTAGGCTACCTCTGCTGCAGAACGCGTGCGCGCAGAAGGGCGCGCTGGAACCGCCGAATCGCGCCTTGGAAGCTGAGAGATGCTCCAGATCGCGTATTCACAGGAGGGCGTGCTGGGACCGTCAAGCCGCGACCTGTAAACTGAGGGAGACCAGATCGGCAGCTGCAAAAGGAGCGATGGCGGCTAGGGTTTGGACCCTAGCCGCATTGGCATTCTGGAGTGGTCCATGATTAATGGAGAAATTGTTTTTTGGATAAAAGGTGGTGAGCTTGGCTCAGAACGGTTAATTAGGCAGCGAGCAACGCCCATGTTCGGGTTTGAACCCGAGACCTGACCGTCATTACATGACCGATCTTACCACTACGCCGCACCCACGACCTTGACGATAGTAAGTATCTTAACTAACTATTATTACTACTAAATATTTTATAACTAAATTTATAAAAATATTATTATAATTACACCATATATTACTTATATTATTTTAAATAATAAATATATATTAAATTCATAACATGAACATATGTGATTTTGATTTTGAATCCAAAATCAAAATTAAAAACTACAACACTCTTCTAATTACAATAATCAAATTTATTGATTATTATCACAATTGAAATATATCCTTTTAAAACGATAGAAAGTCTCTTAACTAATTATTATTACTACTAATTATTTTATAACTAAATTTATAAAAATATTATTATAATTACACCAAATATTACTTATATTATTTTAAATAATAAATACATTTTAAATTCACAACTATGAACATATGTGATTTTGATTTTGAATCCAAAGTCAAAATTAAACATTGAATTCTTATGCTTTAATTCCATTATTCATGGGATGTATAATATTGAGGGATTATTGTCAACATTATTCCATTATTCATGGGATGTATAATATTGAGGGATTATTGTCAACAATATTGCCTCGTTTTCTCTCCTAATTCTATTCAATGCCTTTGAAATTTGTAAGATGAGTTTTAATATTCTATGCAAGTAGGATATGACTTTTGTCTAAGTAAGCAAACAACATGAAAAAAGCTAAAAGGACTTTAACTTTTATTTATCCGTGGACTGTGACATTGATGGTCAAAGTAGGTTGGTTTCATGGCCAGGTCTATATAAACTTTTATACACCATATATGCACATATGCCACTTTGATTTTTCTTTAATTGGCAAAAGGTTAAGGTTATATTAAATTAATTGATGTATTTATAGAGATTTGTGTGTTTTGATTTAACTGTTTAAATAAAGTAGTGAGTGGTTAATAAGGTTTTTTTTTTCATGAAAATTTTTCTCGAATTTTTGATTGATAAAAATTCATTTACAATAGAGGAACGCAGCCGTAAGTTGAGTAATTTTGTAATTGTGCAATAGCCAGGATATGACCTGGTATTATCACTCATCTACCATGCATACAATGGAAACTGGAATGTTTAGTCAAATGTCGTTCTTTCAGGGAGAGATAGTCCGACCACTAATAAAAACATGAAGCAGACTGAAAGGTGTAGCATGACCGATCACAGTCCAAATAAGGACCACTCCTTTCATAACTAGTGCTTGAGCCATGACCCGAGATCCTTCCCGGGAGATCATTATCCAATCAAAGATAAATTACAAATACAGTTTACAGAGCTGCCTTCCATCAATCCGGTGAGACCATTATGATTCGAAGAAATTGATAAAGGATATAGAGCTCTCCTGTCCTCTATCACAGTGAAAAATTGAGAGTCTACCAACCACTTCGCTAAGAGCCTGCTTGGAGAGCGCATCCGCCTCGGTGTTATGTGATCTGGGGATATGACGGAAGTTGATATCAAAAAAAAGTTTGGACAACTGTTGTGTTTTCTGCTTCCAGCCTTCAATGTGACAGGATTGAAGGTTGCAAAGTTGATTGATCCAGTCTATGATGACTCTTGAGTCTCCGAGGACGAGGAGATGGTTTAAAGACCAAAGGGAAGCAAGGGTGAGAGAGGCCCATAAGCCCATGAGCTCGGCTTTGGTGTTTGAACCCACACCGTAGTTCAAGAACCACTTTGTGGTCCTCCGGGGATGGGTCTTGAAGGTGCCTCCAGCCCCACAGCAGATTCCAGAAGATCGAGCCGCGCCGTCAAAACACACCAGGGTGTGGCCTTCAGGCAGAATAAAATCCACAGCTTTGAAATGAAGAGACTTGACGGTAGACGGTTGCCATTTGAATGAAGCCATAGTTCTGTGAAAAACTGCAAAGGAGGAAGGAGGAGCATCCTCGAAAATGGCCTTGTTGCGCTCTGTCCAGATTTGCCAGCAAACCAAGGCAACCAGAGGAAGCGGCGCAGCTTTTTCTGAGTACCAGGAAGAGAAGCAATCTGCAATGGTGGCACCAGTCCAGGTGAAAGTAAGGGAGAAGTGATGTAATACTCTGTTCCAAACTTCAGTTGTAAAGGTACAATGTATCAATAAATGGTGAATGTCCTCAGTAGCTAGACAACATAGATAGCAAAATCCTGGACCATGCAGCCTTTCTTGCGTAGCACCTCCCAGGTGAGAGATTTTTCATTTGCACACAACCAGATAAAGAGAATGCGCTTAAGGGGGATCGACCAAATCCAAATATGGGAGAGCCACGGAGGTAGAGCAACGACATCCTGAGCTGGAAGAAGGGCCACGTAAATGTTTTTAACAGTGGCTCTGCTAGTGGCATCACCCCCGACCCAGATGAGGGCGTCTCGCGCTTCGGTGAGAGAGATACCAACTTGTTTTAAAGCTGTCGCGAAAGAATCCCATTCCCAGGCCATCGATCCAGAAAGGGGAAAGTCCCTACTGTGCAGCCAGCAATCCGGGAGAGGAGAGACAAGGGTCTCCACCTTCGTTTGTGCCAGGGAATAAAAATTTAAGGATCCTAGCTGCGATCTGAGCGGCATAGATAGGATCGAGCGATCATTCAAACCCAGTAATTTATCTCTGCCCAATTTGATGTCAAATCCCGATCCAGGCCACCAACGTAGCCAATGAAGGATCACCGGAGAGGAGGAAACCAGACCCCTCCAGAAAGGTGAAGCCCTCTTCTGTAGGAGCTGAGTCTTTTGCAGCCAAAGATGAAGTGGCTGGGAGCCAATGTACTTGTCCATAATGACTCGGTGCCAAATATTGTCAATGGTGACGGCTCTCCAAAAAGAATTAGCTAGAAGTGTTGTGTTGAAGATAGCAAGGTTCTTTAATCCCCAACCCCCAGACCTTTTTGGTCTAGAGAGAGTCTGCCAGCTGCAGAGATGAAATCGACGCTTCCCTGCAAGTTCATTCCACAGGAAATTGAAGGTGAGTCTGCGGAGCTGAGATATGATCTTGATGGGAATCCGTTCCAGGGTCATCCAAAATACCGCTAGACTTTCTAACACCGACTTTACCAGAATAAGTCGTCCACCCAGGGAGAGCCATTTGTTGCACCAGAAACCTATTCTCCTTTCGAAGATGGCCACTAACCAGCCCCAATCACAAGAGGAAGAGGCTCCCAGTTTCAATTGGTAGCCAAGGTACCTAAAACCCAAGTTCAAGTCAAAAAAAGTGTAGGGTATGGAAACTTTGAGACAAGAGAGCTCGGCCTCGGAGAGACCCCAATAATGTACTGTGGACTTAGCAGGATTTAAGGACAGCCCCGAAACGGAACAGAACTGCTGTAAAATGTCCAAAATCACAAGCCACTCCGCTAAATCTGCTTTTGACAAAAGAAGAATATCATCAACAAACATGAGGTGAAAGATCTTGACAAGGTTTGAAGCCTTGATACCAGAGAAGCGGTTCTCGAAGAAGCTTTTGGTGAGGAGGAGACTGAGGCCTTCCATAATTAAAATAAAAAGATAAGGTGAAAGTGGGAAGCCCTGGCGAAGTCCCCTTTCGCAATTAAAAAACCTAGTCGCCTCACCATTTATTAGCACTGCAAAGTTTGCATTAGAGACACAGGTCATTATCCAGTCAGTGAAGTTGACACCAAAACCGACTGAGTGAAGGATTAGTCTAAGAAAATTCCAATCGATGTTGTCGAAAGCCTTTTTGAGGTCAAGCTTCATGATCAACGCCTTTTGATTCTTCTGTTTGATGCTTTGGATGCTCTAATAAGGTTTTGTTGGTTGGTAAATTGAAAGTGGTCTTATT
The DNA here is from genome assembly GCA_009831015.1 of Picea engelmannii. Classification (NCBI taxonomy): domain Eukaryota; kingdom Viridiplantae; phylum Streptophyta; class Pinopsida; order Pinales; family Pinaceae; genus Picea; species Picea engelmannii. Next base: position 157,582 of record ML785697.1, on the reverse strand, counting down.
TTCATTAAAATTTAAATAATTTTATATGTCTATAATTCATAATAATAATAATAATCTAATTTTAAAGTTATAATCAAGTTAAATATTAAATTGGTGTTTGAGATCCCCTTGTTTGCGGGATAAGGGAACTATTTGTCATTAACGTCAAATACAAGTCTTAAATAAAATTTTAATAAATAAATATGTGATAATTACAAAAACTTGGTAAAAAAAATTATTTCAATTAATAGGATTTTGTTGGTTGGTAAATTGAAGGTGGTGTCACTCTCACCAAAATTTAAATAATTTTATAAGTATGTTCATATTTCATACATTTTATATGCCTATGCAAGTGAACCACTTGCAATTAATGTCGAATACAAGTCCTACGCAAAGTTTTAGTGAATATATATGTGATAATCGCAACAACTTTGTCAAAAGATTTATTCCAAAGTCCACTTGTTTAGATAAATTAGAAGTTTCTATCAAAAAATAAAATGAAATAATGAGCAAGTTTAGTCAATCTAACAGTGTCTTGCACTGAGTTTTTAGGACAAGTGGTAATGAAATAGGTTTTAGAAACGACTGAAAGGTATCCTAAATTTCTAAGAAAACGTGTATAGAGATGGACATTGTTTTAAATACAAATATTAAAAAATACAAATTTGAAAGTTGGAGATTATTAAACATCGAATTATCATATAACTCAATAAAACTGTGAATTCTTAAATAATAGGCAGAGTCTAAAAATGAGATTATAAAATAACTCAATGAAAAGCGTAATTCTTACATAATATGTGTCAAAGACCTTGTTTGTGTCAATATTAAAACTAAAGAAAAATAAAGAGATGTGAGAACCTACAAAATATGGAAGTCAAAGTTGTTGTTGCAATCAATCCACATTAAAAAAACAAGTCATAGAGTGTTATGGGACACATTGTGCATAAGTAATAATTCACATTGTTTTCAATTGGGCTTAGCTTTGGTGGTTAATATGAGAAGTTATATCCTCCCCACCCTAGTTGAAATCTCGCTTGTGTTATATTTTCCCCTTGTAGATAAATTGGGGCATGCAATGTTTTAGCAATCTCACTCTCATTTGAATGCTTGAAGGTGGACAAGATGTTTCCAAACATTTGGTCCAAGGGATTAGTTCGATCGACTGTAGCCAATGTTGTTGGACATTTGGCTAGTTTCATCCCAATATGTGCCTAGTTGGAATCCCCTGGGCGAGGTGCACTAGTTTACGTTGACAATTTACTAGAGATGTCATCCATAATTGTGGGGAAACATTCATTGACTTTCCTTGTGAGGTTTTCCTTGGGAAAAAAGGTAAAAATTGTTACTCTCTACATGCGAAGTAGGTTAGTGATCCAGATTTTGATCCAGATTTTATGAGCAGAATGAAATGAATACAGATTATTAACAGGTGCTTAACACAAAATAACAGAGATACGGTAAAATTGGTTTTCTATTCAATAACGAAATAAGCTGAAAACTATAAAATGCAGCGAAAACAAGCTTGTTGGAATGGTGGCGGCTTATCTCTGAGAAGAGATGTGACGGTTGCGCTCATTCGCAAGAAGATCATTACAATGAGGCTCTTAAGGCCTTTTTACAATAAGAAGGAATGTCAAAAACCCTAGACATCCAAAAACCTAACCCTAGGAGATAAAGCGCCAAAAGTCATGTGGGCCCCATTTGGGTAAGTTAGTACATCAACTTCCCGGGGTCGTAACTTTTGCATATGATATTTGTTTTAGGCGTATGATAGCCCATTGGAAAGGTATCGAGAACTTCCATATTGCAAACCTATTTTCCCAAAAAACATCGTTTAGGGCCTCAAAACGACTTCGGAAGTGAAAATTGCTAAAAATAGTAAATTGCCAAAATTGCCAGAAAATTGTTTTGAGCCAGTTGGAAAAGGTGGGTGGCCACCAATATCCATCTAGATCAATCCTCCCTCCTTAGGAAGCAATGGTCTCCATTGCGTTGAGGTCCCCCATCAAATGAGGATATTTTTGTTGAATTTGGCCCCAGGTGAGCCACTTGCCTTGGTGCAGGAGCTGCCATGCTTTGACGACTCAATAAAGCTGGATCCTTTGTTGTCGAGTGCCCTTGATCTGTGTGTCCACAATATGATCATTGGATGCCTGTTGTATGCAACCGGGGTTGAGCTCTGTTGGTGTTAGTTGTTCTACTACTTCTGAGGTGTCTAATAATGGTGGGAAATAAGGGCGAAGGAGATCGATGTTGAACACATGGTGTAGGCCAAGGAAAGGAGGAATGTTGAGCTCAAAATCATTATCCCCCATGGCCTTAGTGATAGTGTACAGCCCATAACAGAGTGGTCGAAGCTTTTGATGGGGTCATGTAAGGCGTTCTTTCTGCAAGTGCAACCAAACTTTGTTGCCCACCTGAAACTTATGTGGCACCGGATGTTGATCATGGCATTGTGTGTACTTGTCATTGGACTTTTGTAGGATATCCTTAACCTGTCGGCGGATGTGCTGGATTCGATCAATGAATTGGGTGGCTTTTTCAGCTTCAGTTGGAGCAGGAGATGAGTCGTTCGAGGTGACCACAAGGGGAAGTGCAACATCTATGGGACCCAATGGTTGGAATCCCAACCCCACCTGAAAGGGGTTGTGGCCGGTTGAGCTATGCAGGGCTCTGTTGTAACTATGTTGGACATAGGGAAGGCTCTCATCCCATGTGCGAGGGTGCTTTGAATTTTACATGCGAAGGATATGCACAATCATTCGATTTACAACCTCAGTTTGGCCATCTGTCTGGTGGTGGAAGGCTGTGGATTTGGTGATCTTGGTTTCTAGCAGTGACCAGAGGCTCAACCAGAATGTGATGAGAAATCGACTATCCCGATCTGAGACAATGGTTTGTGGGATTCCAAAATGTACCCAGACTCGTTCAAAGAAGAGCTTGGCAGTGGCCTCTGTTTTGATGCTCTTCTTGCAGGCAACTAGAATCGCCATCTTAGAAAAGTGATCAAAAACCACAAAAACATAGTCATTTCCCCGCTTGGTAGATGGGAGGTCGGACATGTAGTCCATTGAGATGGATTCCCATGGCCTGTCAGAAGTAGGAAGAGGGGTGTACAGGCCCTATTTCTTAGTGGTCGGTTTAGCAATAGCACAGACAGTGCAGGATCTGATATACTTGTTGACCTCTTGTCGAAGTTTCGGCCAATAGAAATGTTTATGTAGCATCGCCACTATCTTTTCGACGCTGAAGTGTCCTACCACCCGACTATAGTGGGATTCCTAGATCAGCTTCACTCACTCTCTTGATGGAACACATATATGGCCCAAACGACACAACAACCCATCCTAAAGATGGAAATTATCGACAACTACGATTGCACCCAACATTTGGTAGGTGGTTTTGAATTCTGGGTCTGTCTCATAGAGCTGGGGCCATCCATAGGTCTCATGGTCGCAAGAGTCTAGCACCGTGGTGAGTATCGCGACTGGCGGTCTGTTGAGGCAATCAACGACGCAATTGGTGCTTCTTGTTTTATACTTGATGTTGAGGTGGAATTGCTGCAAGTATGTGGACCACTTTTGATGGCGGTCATTCCACAATTTTCCACCTGTCTGCATGAACTGTAGTGGCTTATGATCAATGTGGATGACTGACTCCTTCCCAAGAATGTAATGTCTCCACTGGCGGCAGGCTTGCACAATGGAGTACATTTCTTTGTTGTAAGTAGGGTACTTACGAACAACATATGACAGTGTTTCACTATGATAGGCCACGGGGTGGCCACGCTGAGTGAGAACGGCGCCCACAGCATAGTCTGAAGCATTTGTCTTTATCTCAAAGGGTTGTTGTAGGTCTGGTAGTGAAAGTACTGGGGCTGATCACAAGCGCTGCTTCAAATCATCGAACGGTTGTTGTTGGGACCGACCCCACGCAAATTTTGCATTACCACCACCCTTGTTTATTTGGCTGAGGGCCCATGCAATATGGGAGAATCCCAACACGAACCTGCGGTAGAAATTGGTAAGGCCTAAGAAGCTCTGAAGCCCAGTGAGTGTGGTTGGGGATGGCCGGTCATAGATGACTTGGATATTGGTTGGATCCACATGTACACCATGTTGATCAATGATGTAGCCCAGGTAATGGACCCTGTCCATGCCGAAGGATAATTTTTCCAAGTTGGTGTATAGCTTGTGCTGCTGCAGGGTGTGCATAACCTGTTGAATATGTTGTAAGTGTTCGACCCAAGTCTTGTTGTAAATGAGAATGTCATCAAGATACACCACTACAAAAGTATTGGTGAATGGTCATAGGATATCGTCCATCATCCTCATGAAAGTGTCTGGAGCATTTGTCAAACCAAAGGGCATGACCAACCATTCAAAAAGGCCTTCCTTTGACTTGAAGGTGGTCTTCCATACATCTGTCTGTTCTATCAGGACTTGGTGGTAGCTAGACTTCAGATCAATCTTACTGAAGTATTTGGCCCCCGTGAGTTGATCAAGGAGGTCGTCAATTCGGGGAATCGGGTATCAATTTCTGACTGTGATTTTATTCAGAGCCCGATAATCAATGTAGAGTCGCCAGGTTCCATCTTTCTTATGTACCAGCATGATTGGGCTCCCGAAAGGTGATGAGATGGGATGGATGTGCCCCTTATGGATAAGTTCTTGGATATGTTTCTTGATCTCCTCATTCTCTAACAGAGAGCGACAATAGACTGGCCCATTGGGCAGCGGTGCGCCGGGGGTCAGATCGATGGGGTGCTTGACCTGGTAGTGCATAGGTACCCCTGTAGGTGAGGAGAAGATATCTGAGTATTCTTCCATAACCTTATCTACTTGCTTCTGCTGTGTGGAGAGGTCGGCCACAAAGACCCTGGATGTGGCTGTGATATTTCGCTTATTCTGAGAGCAAATCACAAAGAAGACAAACTTCCCCATCTGAGAGATGACCTTACTGCAATTCTTAGCAAAGATCAAGGAAATAACACTAGGTGGGACTGCCTCGGGTATCCTATACAATTCCCTGTTCAAAGTAATAATAACACTACGAGGCCTAGACTCATATACAACATGACGTTTCCATAAATAAGGTTGGCCCAAAATAACATCACAAACTTTGAGAGGAGCAACATCACACAATACCTCATCTTTGAAGGGCTTGATGTTGTACGACAGTCGACTCTGTTGGTTGACGCGAAGATCGCTTCCTTGGCAGAGCCATCCAATGGTGTAGGGTTGTGGGTGCGACGTTGTCAGCAGGGCCAACCGCTTGACGATCTCTGCTGAGATGAGGTTCTTTTGGCTACCACTATCAACGATGAAGTGCAATGGGGTGCCTTTTACCCACATCTGTGAATGGAAGAGGCGCTCTCCTTCTTTTGGCTCATCTGGTTCACCAGGATGGAGCTTGGTGGTAGCAACGGTGGCACTGGGTTCCACATCAATGATCTGTCTTCCCCTTTCTGGTTCTGGATCAGAGTCAGAATCTGCATTTGATTCAGAGGCTTTCACTTCAGCCACCAACGACTTCTTTGAGTGGTAGTCAGCAGTGTTATGCCAAGGGCTCTTATGGAAGTTGCACCACTTCCCAGTATCTTTCTTTGTCTTTCTGGTGTCCTTCTTTGCTTGCAGGTTGGACTGGTTGTCCTGATACTGCCCATCTTTGCTCTGTCCTTTGTTATGTGGGTTGGGGCCGCCCTTTCCTGGCTTTTGTTGTGAGGGGTTCCCAGGCCCAAATTGTTGCGTCTTTTGTTTGAGCTTCTGCTCGATTTTGATGGCATATCGGTAGGCCGCACCCAAGGATGAGATGTCCAGAAATTCCATTTCGGTCTGGATGTATCAATGTAGAGCACCGCGATACTTGAGCACCAGATGTCGCTCTGAATCTATTATACCCAACTTGGTGCGCAAGGTATGGAAGATATATGTGAAATATGGCACTGCTTGGTCTCTTTCCCTCCGTAGTGTGGTCCATTTGGTGTACAAGTTGTCATAACTTCCGACAGGGTAGTATTGTTCCTTAATAGCATCCCTGAAGGATTCCCAGGTGGTCGTGACTGTAAATAATGAGGGTTCCTCTGTTTCCTTTTGCTCACAAAAAGTTTCCCACCAATATTTGACATGGGGAATGACTTTGAGGAGTGCAAAAGTAATCTTTTCTTTATTCAAAAAGTTATGGACAGAAAAATACCCTTCTAGTAGATTCAACCACTTGTCTACGACATCGGCGTCTATTTGACCTTCAAATATAGGAATATCAAAGTTTATTTGTATCTTAAAGGGGGCGGCGCCTCTGTTCAAAGAAGATGCATCACATGCTGGTAGCCGTCGAAGGATTTGCGCGAAACTATCCATCATCTTGTTCCTCTGTTGCGTGAGGGCTTCCTCAATCATCAGTTTGAAAGGATCTCCTGTCCCGTCATCTTTCTTTTCTCTTGCCATGAGAGGTCGCTTGGGCGTGCAAGAGATTTTTTCCTCAAGAGAAACAAGCTCGAGACCCAACTCTTTGTACTCCGACCTCGTTGGGGACATGCATTAAAATGACAAGGAGCAGACCGCTCTGATACCACTGATCCAGATTTTATGAGAAGAATGAAATGAATACAGATTATTAACAGGTGCTTAACGCAAAATAACAGAGATACAGTAAAATTGGTTTTCTATTCAATAACGAAATAAGCTGAAAACTGTAAAATGCAGCGGAACAAGCTTGTTGGAATGGTGGCGGCTTATCTCTGAGAAGAGATGTGACAGATGCGCTCATTCACAAGAAATTCATTACAATGAGGCTCTTAAGGCTTTTTTACAATAATCAGGAATGTCAAAAACCATAGACATCCAAAAACCTAACCCTAGGAGATGAAGCGCCAAAAGTCATGTGGGCCTTGTTTGGGTAAGTTAGTACATCAACTTCCCGCGGTTGTAACTTTTGCATATGATCTCCGTTTTAGGCGTATGATAACCCGTTGGAAAGGTATCATCGAGGAGATTCATTCTAGGTGTAGTATGGAAGGAATTGTTATATTGCAAACATTTTTCCCCCAAAAAACATCGTTTAGGGCCTCAAAACGACTCCGGAAGTGAAAACTGCTAAAAATAGTAAATTACCAAATTTGCTAGATAACTGTTTTGAGCCAGTTGGAAAAGGTGGGTGGCCACCAATATCCATCTAGATCAGTTAGTAAGTGATTATTTTTCTTGGAAAATCAATTGCAACATTCTCATGATGAAACATTTGTAACCTGAATCTTTTTTAAATTTAGATAGTGACTATTTTTTTATTGATGATCAAAATCGATAAATGCTCAGACTATTCTTAATTTTGATTATGTATATAAGTTGTCTAGTCCTTTAGCAAGTGGGTGCCAACCTAAGGATAACAATAAATATATCTTAAATTGTTTCTTTTATTTCATTTATGAAATAAAATGTAATATGTTTTTTCTTTGGGTAAAAAATTGATTCCACATCAATACTTATTTGAATAAAAAATGTTTAAACATTTTTAAAATCATTATAAAAGTTTTCCTAACTTCTTTATTTATAATCTTATTTATTATAAAAAATATATTAAAAAAAAAACTAGTATCCCTTTTCCAAAGAGCAACTTTCTCTGGAAAAGAAATGCAAAAAGAGCTTATGGAGATAGATTCTCATGCAACATTGGTTTAATATAAACATAATAGGATAACAGTTACATGTTTCATCACATCAATAGTTGCTTGAATAAAAAATGTTTAAACATTTTTAAAATCATTGTAAAAGTTTTCCTAACTTGTTTATTTATAATCTTATTTATTATAAAAAAATATATTAAGAAAAAAGCTAGTATCCCTTTTCCAAAGAGCAACTTTCTCTGAGCAAGAAATGTAAAATGAGCTTATGGAGATAGATTCTCATACAACATTGGTTTAATATAAACATAATGGGATAACAGTTACATGTTTCATCACATCAATACTTGTTTGAATAAAAAATGTTTAAACATTTTTAAAATCATTGTAAAAGTTTTCCTAATTTATTTATTTATAATCTTATTTATTATAAAAAATATTCTTATTTATTATAAAAATAAAAAAATATATTAAGAAAAAAAATAGTATCCCTTTTTCAAAGAGCAACTTAAAAGAGCTTATGGAGATAGATTCTCATACAACATTGGTTTAATATAAACATAATAGCATAACAGTTACATGTTTCATCTTCAAAAGAGGAAAAGATTGGTTTAACATAAACATAATATGATAACAATTACATGTTTCATCCTCAAAAGAGGAAAGGTGTTTCACATCTTTGCTCTATACTAGAACATTCTAGAATGAGTTAATAACGTAATAGGATAACAGTTACATGTTTCATCTTCAAATGAGGAAAGGTGTTTCACATCTCACCTCTATACTAGAACATTCCAGAATGAGTTAATAACCAAAGTGAGTATAATAACAATATTAATAATAAAAATGGGAGATTATAGCATTAACAAAATGATTACAACGTGAGAACCACTAGGCGTGCGTGTCCCATGTGCCCTAAAAAGCTCCATGGACTAGCACACACTTATGATTAATGTAAGTAGCATTTGCAATATTATAAAGGGAAAACCATTTCATGATATGACTTGAAAAAGATGCTTGAATTTTTCTTCTGGTTGTTTCTCCTTTTTATAAGGAGAATGTGTCTTTATTGTTTGGAAAGAGTTCCTCAAAGCTGATTTGATGCGTTAAAAATGAAAAAGCACAATTACATATAAACAAGGTAAAAAGTGTAGTGTGAGTAAGATAGCTTTAACCTGAACAATATAAACTTAGGTGATATCTTTCAACTATTCACTTTTGTAAAAGTGAGAGCAAAGGAAAAGGGAACTTCAAGTTCATAAATTTTGGATTTTTATTAAAAAAAAATTTAGGGTTTTAAAAAAATGGAATATGTTGTTCCAGGAATTTTAGGTATTTTTTAATGCTCATTAAAAGCGGTGAAGGATGTTTTGAGAATTGAAAATAAGTTAATTATAATAAATTAAATTAAATTAAATTAAATTATGATGTAATTAATTTCTTTATGTTTTTAATTGATGAATTAAATTTGAGCATTTTTAATATACAAAAAATAATTTTAATTTTTAAGGTAACAATTGTAAAGTCAAGTTTTTTAGATAAAAAAATGGAAATAACAAAACTAGTGGGTGGGAAAACCTAGTGAAAAAACCACAAGGGTTTGTTTCAATAAAGGATACGAAGAGATGAAAACATATAACATCGATAAAGGTAATTATCACACCCTCCAAGGGGTGTGATGTGGATATGGATGCAATCATGACAAATGAGTCACCCCTTTACTACTTGTTAATTGATCCAAAAATCCTTTATGGGGATGAAGAGGAAGCATGGATCAAATTATTTAGATCATGAAAGGGGACTAGGCCTTTTGACTATGGCAGAAAAAACAAAGCAATTAGCGTTATTGGAGCCTCCACCTATCTCAAATCAATTGACTTGATGGATAAAAATCAAAGAGAAAAAGGTCAGTGCGACAACATACAATATCATCAACCAGAAAATTTGGATGATGGATGCTTATCTTTGAAGATTACAAAGTAACAATTCATATTCTTAAGGTAACAAATGTCAAGACAAGGTTTACAAAGAAAAAATGGAAATAACAAAACTAATGGGTGGGAAGACCTAATGATAAAACCCCAAGGGTTCATTCCAAAGGACATGAAGAGATCAAAGCATGTAGTATCAATAAAGGTGATTGTTGCACCCTTTGAAGGGTGTGATGTGGATATGGATGCAATAATGACAAATGAGTCACCCCCTCCACCACATGTGAATAGATCCAAAAATTATTTATGGGGATGAAGAGAAAGCATGAATCAAATAATTTAGTCCATGAAAGGGAACTAGGTCTTTTGACTGTGGCAGGAAAACAAAGCAAATAGCATTATTGGAGCCTCTATCAACCTTAAATCAATCAACTTGACAGATAGAAATCAAAGAGAAAAAAGAGCAGCGTGATAACATACAAGATCATCCACTAGGAAATTTGAAAGATGGATGTCTATCTTTGAAAATAGCAAAGTAGAAAAGTCAAAATTTGGCATCTCTCGTACAAAATTTATAATTGATTTTTTAGATTCAAATTAAGGGATTAAAGTTGAATATTTGAACTTAGTTTTAAGCTTTGTAAAGGTGAATAATTTGTTATAACCTTAAAACCGAAGTTGAAAATTTATTTGTGTAAAATATAATTATTTTACTTATAAAAAAACATATGAATAGTAAAGTGAATTGAATGAGCACTGTTATATGTCTTTTTGTGAAGAGAAGAAAGCATTAAAATGAAATGAAAAAATATTTTACTCGTCCAAAAAATATATGAATAGAAAGTAAATTGAAATGGACATTCTTGATGACTTTTTATCAAGACAGAGAGTATTGATGTGAAATAAAATTCGAATATGTCTTAATAGTAACATAATTTGTAATTATTATAAACATGATATAAATAACAATTACAAAGAATGCCAACTAGACCATTAACATTATTATTACATCTTTTAAATGATTGCATTATTTAATATATATTTCAATTTCATTTTTTACATATTATTATAATTTTTCCATGGCTTGCTCAACATTACTATAGAATTGTGTATATCGTGGATCAGTTGAAAAGGAGATGGAATGAGATTGAGAAAGAATGAAAAAACATTGTAGGACTATGTTTTGACACTAAAAGCTTCTTCAATATGGGGACGGGTTGTTTTTAAGGACAACAAATAGTTTCAAAATATAAATTTGTGGAATATAACAATAGTAGAAAAGATGATAATATGAAAGATCTAAAGTAAGTGGAAAAATTATGCAGAAAACTTTTGAAAATAGAGGATGTATTGAGAAACATTTTAACCATCTCACCATCATATTTTTTCAAAGGCTAGTATAAAATCTTATTCGAAATTGGTCATTATAATATTTATCATATGTTTTGGTACTTTCTATGTGGAAAAATTGGAGCCATGGACTTGTAGGGCCCACTTTATGGGTAGGTCCTATTTTGGTGATTTAGGGTCCTCAAACTTTTGGAGTCCATTTGGGCATTAAACGATCATTTTTAGGGTCAAAAAGTTTGTGAACAAAGTTCTCATCCTTCTAACATTGTTCTACTCATTGAGATCTTCTAAATTGTGCAAAGATCACCTCAATCAATGTTTTGTATAAGGAAGTTATACCTTCCACAAGTTGACCCATGCTTTGACCACCATAATACCAGGCAGATGCCATGCCAACTCCCATTACTCACACGTGTGGAGCTAGTCACATGTTGACTTTCAATAAGATTCTAAAGGGTCCAAAACCCTAACATTGATTGAGATTTTAGGCATGCAAAAACCATAACCTTAACCATATACAACTATTAGGACATGTTAAATAGTGGGATGCTAGGAAATGAAGAGGTTTCATTCCTGTTGTATTGGTTTTTTGTTCCAAAGTTTAGTAGATAAAAGAAGTGGGATATTGTGAGCATAATGAAGGAAGTAGAAGACCCTATAGCAATCATTCAAGCCACAATGTCTATTGCAACTTCGTAATGAGTCCATGTTTCTTTGTATTTTCATTATTAACCATAAAAACTAATAAGCAAACACTAAATAATAGAGGATAACCTCACGATATTTTACATATGTTGATGATTGCAGCTACATGAGACATTCTCCCAGACACAAACCTGAGAGAGAGAACCTAAGAGGGGTGTGTGGTTCTTATATGAGACAGAGTTGGAACGTAGAGATGGCCTCCTCCTTAGAGAGAGTTGAGAGGAACTTGAGATGATTCTCCTGTGTAATGCAGTGAGAAAGGAGATCTGCACAATTGGTCGTGCATGTGGCTGAGCACAACGTGAACGTGTGAAATCCCAAGTGTTGGGTGCATCGTCATGAGAACATAAATGAAGATGATGTATTAGCCTCCTCTGAGCAAAGAGTTGATGAGAAACTCCAGATGAATCTCCTATGTAATGCAGTGGGAAAGAAGATCTATTGAGTGGACAAGCACAGGTGAACGTGATCCTAGTGGTTGAGCACTAGTGAAGAAGTGGTTCTTCTGTGTAATGCAGTGAGCCAGAGATATGGACATCCCTATGGATGTGCCCCTAGTGGATGAGCACTAGTGGGTGTATAAGATCCCTTGCTATATTGTTCAAGAGTCAGACCTGCATGTAACCCTAATTGTAATGTAAAGGGTACAAGTCGGCCCCACCTTAATGTGATTGATAGTTAATGTATAATATAATTAATCTGGTTAATATTAATTATATTATGAGATAGAGAGGTCAGCCTTGTTGTGCCAATATACACTTATGTTGACAGGCCAAGTCTAATATAAGTAAGGGTAAATTCCCCATTGAGGAATCATATCTTTTGTGTGAATTTGGTAATTTTAGCAAGTACACCTTCTTGGGAAAAGTGTGCACCTCTCTTGGGCATTAGTCTTCTAGGGTTTGCAAGCACCCTCTTGTGTGCTAGGTTTTCTTGGTGGTGAAGGTATTTCTCTTGAAGAATATAGCAAAGGATTTGGCTGGGTTTTCTTCCCTTATTGAGAAGGGTTTCCTAGGATACTTATTGTGTTCTTGTGCATGGTGCTTCTTCTTGTGATCTTGGTTGTTGCAACATTATTGGTTATGGTTAAGTTAAATACTAAAAATGGAATGAACTTCAAGCTTAACCTTTCTTATTGAAAAATCAACATGGTATCAGAGCATAGGTCTTGAAGAACACATTGCACAAACATCTTTCAGCCATCCTCTCTCTCTTCTGCAGAAACTGTACAACCTTCCTAGGGTTCCCAGAAAATCTGTACGACCTACTCTTCTGAGGGTTTTCATCACTTGGAACTTGGATGTTGGGCCTAAAAAGGACATAGGTGTGTATGGGCTCCTTCAGCGTACCTCCAACATGTCTAAAATTGCAATTCTGAGGATTTTGACTTTTTGGCCCTAGGGTTTCTAGGGTTTCGCTAAATTCCGCAGAAACATTCAGAATTGTGTTTCTGCAACTCTTTGACGGGGTTATTCAGCTTACCAGGGATATCATATCCTTCAAAGGATTATTGTTGGAAGTCATAAGTCCAACAAAACCTAAAATTGCTAGCCTATCCTGGCCGTTAGGTTTTCTAGCCTAGTTGACAAGGGTTTGTGAAGAATCCAAAATGAGCAAAATCATGATGGGAGGAAGGCTTGCTGATTCAAGCAAACTCAGTTCCAGGAAGAAAATACCTCAAAGAAATGAAGACATCAACATCTCAACACTCTTAGATATGGTCCCTACCAATGATAATACTTGGTTAATTGATAGTGGTGCCTCCAGGCACATGACCGGTCTTAGAGATCACCTAACACATTTCGTTGAGAAAGAGACACATCTACATGTTGTTCTTAGAGATGATGCAAGATATAATGTGAGAGGACTTGGAACTTCTACCTTCCAACTAGATTCAGGTATGGAGATTCAATTAAAGGAAGTATTATATGCACCCGGAATGAAGAGGAATCTTGTCTCTATTTTTGCCTTGGAAGACAAAGGCTACAAGATTACCTTCTCAGAAGGAAGAGTTCTTGCATGGCACAAAGACTCTCATATAAGTTCTGCCAAGGTAATTGGTGTATGAGAAAACAACTTGTACAGATTAAACATCAAACCAGTCCAAGCCTTGCTACATGACACTATCATCTTGAGTGAGTTATGGCATAGAAGATTTGCCCACATTCATTATAGAGATCTTCCAACTATAGGGAAAATGGTAACAGGTCTACTAGAAATACAGATTCAACATAATCTTGTTTGCAAAGTTTGTGCCCTTGGAAAAAATGTTAAAGGATCCTTCTCAAGCAATGACAATAGATTTGAGGAAATATTGGACTTGATACATTTAGATGTATGTGGGCCAATGAATGTTGCATCTTTGAATGGGTACCTATACTATGTACTCTTCATAGATGATCACTCCTGGAAAACTTGGATTTACTTTCTGAAGAACAAGGATGGAGTCCTTGCAAAATTTCAAGAATTAAAAGCTCAGGTTGAGAACCAGACCAGAAGAAAAATCAAGATATTAACATCAAATAATGGAGGAGAATACACCTCAAAAGAATTCAACAGTTTTTGTATTGAACCAGGGATCAAGAGGGAGTTCACAGTTCCGTACAACCCTCAACAAAGTGGGGTTGCTAAAAGGAAAAACAAAACTATCATTGAGGCAACCAAAGAAATGATACATGATCGGAGTCTACCTATGACTCTATGGGCAGAAGCATGTATGACAACAATATATGTTCAAAACAAAATTCCTCATCAGATCCTGAAGAACATTACTCCAGAAGAAGCCTTCACCAAAGTGAAGCCTGAGATTGGACACTTCGGAATATTTGGATGTCCAGTATATTTTCATGTACCCAAAGAAAAGAGATCCAAACTAGAACCTTCACGAAGAAAATGAACATTTGTAGGATATAGTGACTCCTCAAAAGCATATTGAATCTATATTCCTGGTCAAGGACAAATTGAAGTAAGTAGAGATGTTACTTTTAAAGAAGATGTAGCCTTCCATAAATCCAGAGAAGATCATATGGAAATTGATAATGAGACAATGCCTTATCCCCCTTCAACAGTTTAGAGGGAGACATATATTATTCCAGTTGATCTAATAGCTCCAATTGATCCAATAACTCCAGTTGATCCAGTTGATCCATCCAATTCAATTGCTCCAAGCAACATACCCAGAGATATTACAGTTGGACATAAAAGGCCTGCTTGGGCCCAACAAACTCTACAAGAAGCAGAAGGGAATAAATCTCCACAAGGAACAAATAGAGAGAGCAAGAGACCAAAAATATTCTCAAGCTACCTTTCAACCATGACCCACATTATTGACTCAGAGCCATCTTTTCATGGAGAATCTTTAGGTGAACAAGTATGGCAATATGCCATGACTGAAGAATACCAATCTATATTAAAAAATGATGTATGGGATGTTGTTCCAAGACCAAAGGGAAAGTATGTAGTGACTTCCAAATGGATTTATAAAATCAAGCATGGAGCTAATGGAAGCATAAAAAAATACAAAGCAAGATTTGTGGCCAGAGGGTTTTCACAAGTAGAGGGAGTTGACTATGACGAGACTTTTGCACCAGTAGCTTGATACACCTCCATCCGATCTATCATTGCACTAGTTGCTTCCATGGGTTGGAAACTACATCAGATGGATGTAAAGACATCCTTTCTCAATGGTGAAATTGAGGAAGAAGTTTATATTGAGAAACTACAAGGATTTGTTGTACACAATGAAAGATCTCATGTATGCAGGTTGAAGAAATCCCTATATGGTCCAAAGCAAGCACCACGTGCTTGGTATGAGAAAATGGATGGATTTCTGATGAGTTTGGGCTTAAACAAAAGTGTTTTTGATCCAAACTTATATTATCACATTGATGGCAATGAGTGTTTGATTTTGGTCCTATATGTGGACGACCTTTTCCTCACCGGTTTAGAGAGACTCATTGTTGAATGCAAACGAGCATTGACTACTAAATTTGAAATGAAGGATTTGGGCTTGATGCACTACTTCTGGGACTAGAAGTATCGTAGAGAACATATGAGCTCTTCTTGAGTCAAGGAAAATGTACTATGGAGATACTGAAAAAGTTTGGCATGACAGAATGAAAATCCATGCCCACTCCAATGGTAATGGATTTGAATAAAATGAGTGATAATGATTTAAGAGATGTAGATCTACACTTATACCGACAATTGATTGGATCACTGATGTATCTAGTTAACACCAGAACATACATTTTCTATGTAGTAAATGTGCTTAGCCAGTTTATGAGCCAACCAAGACAAACACATTGGATAGCTGCAAAACATGTATTGAGATACTTACGAGGCACAATTGGTTATGGCCTAAGATATGCCTCCGGTGTGGACTTGAGCCTGTAAGGATATGCCGATGAAGATTGGGCAAGAAGCGTAGTAGACAGAAAAATCACCTCCGGTTGTTGTTTCACCTTAGGGTCTGCCATGGTTTCTTGGTGCAGCAGAAAACAAAGCTATGTGGGATTAAGCACCACAGAGGCAGAGTACATTGCATTGAGTGTAGAAATATGTGAAGCAGTGTGGCTTCGCTAACTTTTGACTTTCTTGTTCGATCATGAGATGGATCCTACTACTCTTCATTGTGATAACCAGAGCTGTGTAAATCTCTTTGAGAACCCTGTGTTTCATGACAGATCGAAACACATCGAGAAAAATTATCACTATATCAGAGACATGGTGTAGAGGAAGACAATACACTTGCAATATCTTCCTACTCATGAATAGATCACAGATATCTTCACCAAACCACTTGCCAAGACAAAGTTCGATTATTTTCGTGAGAGACTTGGCTTGGTGGAAAATGCCTCCCTAGATGAGAGGGAGTGTTGATGATTGCAGCTACCTGAGACATTCTCCCAAACACAAACCTGAGAGAGATCCCCTGAGAGGGGTGTGTGGTTCCTATCTGAGAAAGAGCTGGAATGTAGAAATGGCCTCCTCCTTACAGAGAGTTGAGAAGAACTCCATATGATTCTCCTGTGTAACGCAGTGAGAAATGAGATATGCAGAGTTGGACGTGCCTGTGGATGAGCAGAAGGTGAATGTGTGAAATCCCAACTTGTTGGGTGCATCGTCATGAGAATAGAAATGAAGATGATGTATTAGCCTCCTCTGAGCAGAGAGTTGATGAGAAACTCCATATGACTCTCCCGTGTAATGCAGTGGGAAAGAACATCTATTGAGTGGACATGCTTGTGGACGAGCATAGGTGAATGTGATCCTAGTGGCTGAGCACTAGTGAAGAAGTGGTTCTTCTGTGTAATGCAGTGAGCCAGAGATATGGACATCCCTATGGATGTGCCCCTAGTGGATGAGCACTAATGGGTGTATAAGATCCCTTGCTATATTGTTCAAGAGTCAGACCTTCCTGTAACCCTAATTGTAATGTAACAGGTACAAGTTGTGATTGATAGTTAATGTAAAAGATAATTAATCTAGCTAATATTAATTATATTATGAGATAGAGAGGTTGGCTCTGTTGTGCCTATAGACACTTCTGTTGACAGGTCAAGTCTAATATAAGTAAAGGTAAATTCCACATTGAGGAATCATATCTTTTGTGTGAGTTTGGTAATTTTAGCAAGTACACCTTCTTGGGAAAAGTGCACACCTCTCTTGAGCGCTAGTCTTCTAGGGTTTGAAAGAACCCTCTTGTGTGCTAGGTTTTCTTGGTGGTGAAGGTATTTCTCTTGAAGAATATAGCAAAGGATTTGGCTGGGTTTTCTTCCCTTGTTGAGAAGGGTTTCCCAGTATACTTCTTGTGTTCTTGTGCATGGTTCTTCTTCTTGTGATCTTGGTTGCTACAACATTATTGGTTATGTTTAATTTAAATGCTAAGAATGGAATGAATTTCATCCTTAACCTTGCTTATTGAAAAATCAAGAACATAAACTTGTAAGACTATTGCGATGAACTATCATGTGGAATATCCAGGTCAGTTTACATATCAAGATCATCAATCATGTTAAAAGGCAATATGCATTAAAGAAACACAATATAGAACTAAGTGAAGGACACACTTCGATTACAAAGATGATTTCATTACAAAAATAATGGACTTTGTAGGCAATATAAGGCATGCAAAGAAGCATTGCAAAAGATATAAGATTTAAGCATCCACGAGTATGAAATGCAAAATCATTATGTCTATTTAGCAAGATGAGTCAAGATTACCAAAAGTTGAGCAAGAACTAAACTTCTATTGAAGAAGTTATTACTAAATGCAAAGTGCCTCATAAGAAAACAAACTTAAAATAACAAGGTGGTTGGGTAGGTGGTTTTACTCTATATATCATAGATTTTTTTTTTAAAAGAACAAGATGTAAGGAGATGAGCAATTTTTTATTCAAATCATTTAGGATTCTTAAGTATAATCAAATTCTTATGCTTATCAAAAGTGGCGAGGAATGTATAAAGAATTGAAAATGGGGGTAGACACAACCAAGGCGAGAGATCCAATCTTCATTGTACTCGTTGCAAAAAGAATGGGTCACATTAAGCGAATGACTGGAGAGTCCCATGGGAGAAGATCAAAGAAGACAAACATAATTAGAAAGAAGATAAAGGTAAAACTTCAGACCCAGCGAAAGGTAAAGCACCTGAATCTGCTCATTACATTGTTGCCCATTTTGATATAGGAGTAACTGAAGATTTGTTTAACACTTCATATACTTCTTAGAGATATGCATGACTTCTTGACATAGGTGCAACCTCCCACATGACATTCTGAAGAGACTTCTTCAAATACTTCAATGAAAATGTAGATGACACAGTGTATTTTGCAGATAAATCGAGTCTCAAACCTTCGGGAATGGCACCATCAAGTTTAAGTTGCTTGGACTCCTGAATTTTCTTCTGCGTAATGTGCTCTATCTTCTTGAGCTACAAAGGAACTTGTTGTCCCTTGTGCACATCTAACAACAAGGCTACTATGTTCATATCTTCGGTGGGAAAGTTGAAATAAGGAAAGATTTTGACAACATGTTTGTCATGACCGAAATGGAAGATGGAAGATTGTTGATGTTGAAAAGGGACATCTTCTCATGCACATAATTTTTCATACCTCTCTCATCACAATGAAGGTATAATTCCATCTAGTCTATTGTGGCATGCTATATTTGGTCATATTAATTATGACAACCTTCGTGTATTGAAAAGGAATGGTGTTTCTAGTTTGCCTACTATTCCTAGGAAATTGAAACAATGTGATGCTTGTATCTTTGGAAAGCATAACAAACAACCATTTCATGATTTTACTTCCAAAGCATGTAGAAAAATTGAACTAATACATTATGATTTTTTGGACCTATGCCTATTCCTTTTGCAAATGGAAATAAATATATCATGTCTTTTATTGATGATTACACCAGGATGTATTGGGTGTATTTGTTGAAAGAAAAATCACAAGCTTTTGAAATTTTAAAACATTTTCATGTTTGGATTCAAAAGGAAGCTCAGACTCGTATTGGCTCTCTTTGCATTGGTAATGGAAGACATTATACATCTAATGAATTTAAAATATACCTTCACCAACATGGGATCAAGCATCAAACCACAGTTCCATACAACCCTCAACAGAATGGTGTAGATGAACGGATGAACATGACACTCCTAAATATGGTCTGGTCCATGATGTTTTTCAAGAATGTAAAATTGATGTTTTGGGATAATGTCGTTCTATGTGCATTTTATGTGAAAAACAGGTGTCCATCTCATGATCTTGAAAACAAGACTCCTTATGAAATGTGGTATGGCTATATTCCTTCGGTGAGGCATCTGAAGGTCTTTGGTTCCACTTGTTATGGCTTGATTCCTAAGGAGAATAAAAGCAAGCTTGATGCAAGAAGTCAAAAGTGCATCTTCTTAGGGTACTCAAATACCACAAAGGGATATCTTCTTTAATATTAGACAAACAAGAAATCCATCCTTTCCATAGATGTAATCTTTCTTGAATCCTCCAAGATTGAAAAAATGTTTGAGCCATCTTGATCATCTAGATAAATTCACTCGTGTAAAGACATATCATGAATTTTATGATGAGATTCCACATCTTGAAGGGGGGATCCCTATCTTGGGTCAATCTATGGAATCTCATTTTTCTTTTGACGCACCATCTCCCCTCCATGAAGAAGTTCCATCCACTTCATCAAAACCCGAAGTTCATTTGGATGATGTGATTGATAGGATTGAAAAGTTGAGTCTTGATGATAATTCAACACCATCTCAATAAGTTGAGAAACATCGACCATCTCAGAGAGGTCCATTGAAATGGCTCATAAAAACACTTGAAAGTGTTCATCCTGATGAGGTCAGAAAGATAGGAACCACGAGTTCCTCAATAAAATATGGAGGTGATGTGGATAATTCAAATTTAGGTGATGTAGATGACATGGATGTTTCATATGATTGTGATTTGAATTTATCTACTAACTTTGAACCAACTTCCTTTTGAAGAAGCCACTTCTCATTATGAATGGAATGAAGCCATGCAAAAGGAATACGATTCTCTAATAAATAATGGGATGTGGAAGTTGGTGGATCCTCCATTCAGAACCAAACCAATCGGTTGCAAGTGGGTATTCAATAACAAGTACAAATCAAATGGATCGCTTCAAAAGCACAAAGCAAGGCTCGTGGAAAAATAATTTTCATAGAAAGAAGGTGTTGATTATGAGGAGACATTTTCCCCCACAACAAAATGGGCTACCATATGTACTTTATTTTCCATGGCAACACAAAAAGGATGGAAAATTCATTAAATGGATGTGAAGACTATTAATGATTAGCACAAGCGAGACAAGACAAGAATTGGTGGAAAAGGATTTAAGCCATTCTATTGTACATTGTATTGATATCATGATATGAATTTATAGTACATAGATTGGACCACTTCTAGATCTAGATCTAGATCTCATTGAAAAATCATCAATGGATCATGACAACACCTCATCAATAGATAAGGTTTATAAATCATATCAATGTGGTCTCGGACTTTGCGATTGTCTGGGGATTTATAGTCTAACATTCCCCCCCTCAATCACAAGTCTGCATAATAGTATCATTAAGGAAACAATAACTCGTATCATCTTCAATAAGAAACTTCTGAACTAAACTTCGATGAAGATATGCTTGAAAAAAAACCAATAAATGGATTTTGAATAGTTCATCTGGAAGTGAACAACTGCCATGTTTGAACATTCCCATTAAATTGATTCCCATCCCAATAGTTTATTTATTTGAAGAGACTATTTGTTATACTAGAATTCCCAAGTGTTGATTGATTTTGATTGTGATAGTTGAATCTCGAAGTTTGACTATCATCATTAATGTTTGAAATCCCCCCTGTCAGGTGCAAGGTGAGAAGTTTGTTTGAAGTTGGTTGGCAGGATCCAAGCTTAAGATTTAGATTCTTTTATTCTTCAATGATTAATGGTTGAAGAGATCCAAACTTGAGCTTTGGATTCTTTTATGTGGTGGTTTTGTTGGTTGACCACTAACCATATTCCATCGATACTTGAACCATGTGGTGGTTTTGGATTACCACTAACCATCATTACTTGAACAATGTGTAGTTTTTGGTTTACCACTAACCATATTCTTTCCCCCCCAAAAAGGTGTAAGATAAT
>ML785697.1:28579-116855 GCA_009831015.1 Picea engelmannii | reverse complement strand
CCAAAATGCATCCAAAATAACCTCGAAGCAAGTGTGCCTTGGTAATTTCAGCCAATAACCCCTTTAAGGCGAAAATTTCAGTCCTCCCTCTTGTGAGAGGTGAGTTGTGATCTAAAAATGAGAGAACTTTATGTTTATTTATAAAAAAAATTGACCTTTAATTAATTTTCAGGTCAAAATAATGTCGACCCGCTCAATTTACAATAAAATTCAATTTTGACATAATAAAAATTAATTAGCATCTAAAGAAACCTCCAAGGGTGACATCATTCCCTTCTAGGGTGATGCAGAAGCCTAAAGGTGGAACATTGATCCTAAAATGTAGGGTGCTTGGCCTCCAGAGGCCTCAGATGATGCCGAGATGTGCCACCAGGCTCTTAAATTCTTCCAAAATGAAAACCCTAGCTCTGGATGATGTCTAGGGTCATGATGGTGATCTCCAGGGCCCTCAAGGGCCAATGTCCATATGGAAGAGAAAGGCCCCCATGGGTCTAGGTCTGCCAAGGTGTCTCCAAAGGCAACGTCCTTCTTTTTCTTGGTGCAAATATTCAATTTCTTCTTACCCTTGGCTGGGGTTACAACATCCATATATGGGATTTAAGCCCCCATGAAGGTTCGAACTAATCATTCCCTCATGTGTACCTATCTATTGGGCAAGGTTCTGCAAAAACAACAAGTGCGCCCTCCACAGGTTCATAAGTCATAGGGATTATAGCATGTAAATCACATCCAATAATCAAATTACCCAAACATTTGCATCAAACCCCCCTTAACCCAGAAAAATTCTCAAATACATTATGCAACTTGACAAGTTAAGTTTGGAGAAGGTCTCAGGGTGTCCGATTGGGCTAACCTCTTTTAAGTTTGGGGTGTTTCCCAAGTGGGATCTAATCCAAGTCATGTAAGTGTATGAGGTGGCATAGGGTAAGTATTTAGGCATGGGGTGCATGTAATAATAGGGAAATGTAAAGTCTTACCTGTGGGTGCCTTTGTAGAGGGTGAGTTGCACATTGTCATAAAGGCAATTGTTTCCTATCCCATTCATTGCCTTTTATTCTTAGCTTTATTTATTTTGATATTTTTCTTTTGTTCTTCAAGGGAATAGTTGAGGGCCACTGTCCTAGCTTGATGACCAGAGGTGACAGCGTTATCCATAAACATTTCATGGAAATGGGAAGGTTGGCTTGTGATGAGACCCCCTTTCTCTTGGTTATGTCACCAAGAGCCACTACCCTATTTTGGTGATCATATAGGTGGTAGTTTTATACCGTTACATGCCCATGGTCATAATAGGTCGGATCGTGATGAGACCTCTTATCCATCAACTATTACCTTGAGTGTTTATGTACCTTATGGGTCCCCTTTTCTTACTAAGAATCTTTTCATAGCTTTCTCGGGGATCCCTGGGTGAAGCATCTCAAAGGTTTCAACATTGGATTTTAACTCTTGCCAACTACTTTTACCCTCTGGGCCTTTAGCCCCTTCTTCCCACAAGGTAAGGTACAACCCTTCCTAGCATAGCCAATCCCAATGCCCAAACAAGGATAGGGGGCATGGAAGGAATAAGGATGGAAATTGTTAAGTATGGAGGGAATGGACGATGAATTTTCACCGACCCACCTAGTAGCAACCCATCCTAAAGGGAAACCAACTTACTAGGGCATCGTGTTACCCTTCTAGGTATAAACGAGGGAAAGAGAATAATTTCCAAGCAAACATCATGAAATGCATGGATTCAATACAACATATTCAAGTACTTCAAAAATTAGAGTGATACATACCATGATACCCAGACTCATTACTTCATGGAGCAAGACCCACCACTACTTTAGGACTAGGATGGTGGGATGGATACTACTGCTGGTGATGAATGGACTGCACTGAAGAAAAGAGGGGCCCTCCGAGGCCATGCTCAAGACATCTGTATCTAGGTACTCCATGTCTATACCCTGTGGGCCTTGAGACGTGATCTCCTTAGTTATCCCTAGGCTAGGGGATAACAAGACCAAAGATGAGTTGTTTTCTAGATCAACAAAATGGACGGTATTTTTGAATCAAACCCCCCGCTAGACAAACAAGAAAAGATAATGACAACCTCCAATAGTTTAAAAGGAGAAGCTTATGATTAGTACCTATGGTGGTCCAAAAATTTTGACGCTCGTTCCTTCCATTGGAAAAAATTCACAGTGTCCCTACTAAAAATGTTCCATGACAAAGAGGATGATGACCTATATAACAAGTTCGTGCATATTAAATAGAAGGGAAGCGTAAATGACTATACAAATGGATGGTAGGTGTTGGAAACAAGGCTTAGTGGATTCATTGATGAAAACATGTTAAATATGTATATGTGTGGGTTAAAGGAATACATTCATAGTGAAATTAGACTATGGAATCCTAAAACTATCAAAGATGTTAGACACACAACAAGTCTAATTGAAAAAAACAAACAATTTCAATAAGCCATCATTCGCAAGTCCAAAAGCGTCAAATAGATATTCAAATGAAAAACTAAACAAGTACTCTATAGAAAAGTCTAACCTAGATAAGAAATGGGTGAACACATGTATATATTGTGGGGACAATTGGTTTCCGGGACACAAATGCGATAATAAAAATTTATATACTTGCAAAGTAGAGAAGGAATTAGACTCATCCAATAGTGAATCAGAGAGAGAGAACATGAAGAAAAATAATTGTCGCAAGTGTGGAGAAAATTGGACACCAGGGCATAGATGTAAGGACAAGTCATTATGCTACTTTAGAATAGTGGATGGGAAGCAAGTAGAAGTCCCAAAAACAGAGGATGAAATCACTATAACTTACAACACAAATTATGACCATGATGAAATACTGCAAGACACATCACTAGCTTTAATCTCATGTGTCCAAAAAAATTGAAATGAAGAAAACAAACTACAAAGAGAGATAATTGCTCCAAAATATATTCCACCACATCTCAAAAAGGATAAGTGCCAACCTCCAAGAAAAGAAGAAAGAAAACCTACAGTTTCGTTGGCAACTATGAAAGGAAAACCACAACCTAAGACCCTAAAGCTTAAGGAAGTCATAAAAGATAGAAATTTAAGAATACTCCTTGATTCTGGCAGTACTCATAACTGTATAGACATTGATGTCACAAAAAAAATGAATTGTTTCATCTACCCCACCAAGGAACTCATTGTTAAAGTTGCTAATGGAAAAAGGATCAAAGAAGTTGGAAAATATAAAAAAATCTCAATTCAAATACAAGAACTAGAACTACAAACAAGATTCTACGCTCTACCACTCAAAGGAATGGATATGGTGTTAGGTGCGGAATGGTTGATACAGTTGGGGAGTTATGCCACAAACCTTGACGAGCAATTCATGGAATTTAATTGGCAAGGTCAACATTATAAACTATATGGTGTCGAAGGGTCCACTCTTAAGAAGAATCAATTACCACCAACAGAAAAAATTTCTTTTCACTACAGAAACATGCTCTACTAGAGAGAATCCTATTTTACTATGCTTTGAGGACAAAACATTCCTTAACATGGTGGAAATGTAACAAACATAATAATAACAATTTAATAATAATAATAATAATAACCAAGAGACACATACCTCTTCATCAAGAGGCACATACCTCTTCATCAAGCGACATGTACCTCTTCACTCGTGACCAGTCAATGCTATAAGTAAACCATCACGAGGGTGAATGTAATGTCATATTCTATCAATCATTTATCAATAATTATACAATTAAGAATAAATTTGTCTTCGTTGTTACATGTTTTCACCTTCTATTCACCTCCCTACATCCTTGCTCCATCCTTTTGTGTCCCATACACAATGTCGAATGGCAATGGAGGTAAATAACCAAGAAAATTCTTGAGAGGAGACTTATTGGTAGAATTATGGAGTGCTTTATTGTATGAATGTTTGACGTATACCAACTGCTCACCCCAAGTCTTCAGATGTTTTCTATTGTGGCCTCTTAACAACTGTACCAACGTTTGATTAACAACCTCAGTTTTTCCATCGTTCTAAGGATGGAATATTGTGGAATACTTAAATTTCATATCCATCATTTCCCAAAGTCTTGTTAATGAAGGAGCATCTCTCTACCTCAGCACGGGCCAACTGATTAGCACGAGTGGTGTGCATTCAAGGAAGGGAGAGGCACCACCCTCTCATTTTTCCTTCGAGAATATAAAGCGTGATCAAGGAATTTAATGCTGACAAGCTGAAAGAGCCAAGTTGTGCCTTCGCACAAGCTGGAGATAAGGTCACCATTAAGGGGTTGACAGTAGGAGGGATCTGCATCCGATTCAGATTAGATTTCCATCATTGTAATCTACCTCAGTAGTCAGGCGTTTGAATGGTGATTAGACACAACTTGTTTAACTCGAAGGAAAGCTCGTCGAGCCCCTCTTGTATAAATCTTTGTATTGTATGCCCGGTAGAGGAGGCCATAATTTGAGAAAAAAAAAATCATTGTAAGCCTAGTTGGAGAGGTTGATGAGAGTCGAGACTCAGTTACAACCCGAACTCAAACATTTATAATTTGACATTCTGCCATTAATAGAAAAGGAACATTTTTTCCTGTTTATCGATTTCTGTGAAATGGATGCATGGACGTTTTGTTGAGAATGTCATTTGTATGCATTTGATTTCTATATGTATGTTAGAAATCATCTGCGGGGATAGAGATACAATTTTCTATCTGTGAGTGTGTTGGATTAAGTCTAGTTCTCTAGGCTAAGTGAAAGGAGTGCGCGACATAGGGTGGAGACTCTGTGAGTGGATGCAAGGAGTGTGTGTTTGAACTCAGTGGAGTCGGAGGAGAAGCTGTCAAGAGGGCACGCCAGGATAATTCACAGACTCGGGAGGAATTTTCAAGGTGGTTGGGTACCTTGGAAGGAAAGACTATGTAGGAGGAAACACAATGCAGAGTTATTGAAGACTCTGTAACACTCTGCCAGGAGGGCATTGAGCTAGTGCGAGAGCATACCAGAGCAACACATTCTAAAGTGTTGGAATCCTTAAGAGAACCCCAGGGTTGTTGAACACTCTGAGGAAGGAAGGCTTTGCAAGAGTGCATCGACAAAGGAAAGGATATGCCTTAAGACTTCCAGATAGGCTAAGGGAGAAACCGTCGAAAGGATGATCCGAGCGCAAGTAGTGCGACAAGGACACTGTAATTTCATCTTATAAGCTCATGAGGAAGAACGTAGAGGAACTGGGAACCTTGAAGGTTTTCAAGCCGAGCAAAGTCATAGAAGAGTTGTGTAGAACTCTGAAAGGAGTGCAGGAGAAGTTCGAGAAAAACCCAAGTTTCGGGAGGGAAATTGCGCTTAGTGTGCAAGGGGGTCAAGGATTTGCGAAGTCCTGAAGAGCATGAAGTTGTCAATCATCGGAGGAGACAGGTGGTAGAAGATTGAGAGATCTGGGAGCAAGTGATCTAGAAGGTTTTCCAAGAGCAAACAAATATCTTTGCGGAGTTGTGAAGAGCGAAGTTGATCCTAGTCATTGGTGCTAGGAAGGGCACGTGGCATAGATCCATGGACTTTGAAGGAATAACCCTTCAGAGAAAAGGCAAGGAGGAGAATACCCGAAGAGCTGGACATGAATAAATCGTGGCTGTCCATTGAGATAGGACACGTGGCATTAGATTAGCACTTCGTTGATTCGCAAATCAGAAGAAACATATATAGGAGAAGTGAAAACTCTCAAAGGATGGAGTCATGGAGCAAATCATAGTCGTTGGATGTGAAAATAACGTAGACCGAGAGATATGGTCCTGGAGAATCCGTCGATTCGAGAATCAGGAAAAAGGGAGAAAACAACTTGCAAAATCTCTGAAGCACGGAGTCGCGAAGGGGGCTCGCCCACGGTCGTAATCCATGGCCACATAAAAAGAAGAGGCTCAACAAGAAAGGATAACGCCCATTGGTGTTGAGGGATTTCTCTGTAACAACAACACTAAGGAAGAGGACCTATGCCAAGGGAGGAAGGACCTGTGATAGAGTTTTTCGAGTCCCAACAAGGAGCTGAAGAGTCAATCTTACTCAGGTGTTGAACGATCCTAGACCGAGAGGTCATGTAGCCCCGAAGGAGAGGAGAAGGGGGTGGGGTCTGCACTAGTTGTCCAGAACCTACCCAAAAACTTGTTGTCACAATCAAATATGATTGAGGTTGGAAACCCAAAGTGTACCCAAACAGGGCTGAAAAATAACTCGATTGCCTCTCATCCCGAGATTGTCTTCTTACACGGGATGAGCACACACATTTTACTTAAGCGGTCCACCACCACAAACAAGTAGTTATGGCCCTTACGAGTTGTTGTTCCCTGACTACTACCCACTAAAATTATATGAATTAGAGAATTTTCGTGGGTGCCCCCTATCAAAATTTTGGCAAGGTAATCTATCACTGCCTTCTTGATTTGATACTAACATAGGAAACTAATATTTTTCTAATATAGTCTAAATCATAACCCTCCAATCAATCATGAGAATCAAAGATCTTAATCTTTTCCACTTGTTTGTTAATTGTCCCTTGTTCTTGAAAACCAAATTATAAGTTAGGATTGAACCTCAAGGAAGATCTTCACCTATATTACCATGCTTGAGAGCTATTTTACTTTTATCCACCAGGAAATTTCTCTTCGGAATGACTAGATAAACAACCTTAATTTATATTATGAGAGAAAATTTCTGATAGTACTATCGGAAAGTGTTCCATTGAAATTGTTACCGTCGAAAGACCTTCCACCCTTGTAGACTCAACTCTGATGAGGTCCTTTCTGATAGTGATTACTTTGATGCATACATTCCCACTTAGTTATGAAGCGGTTATCCTATGCCTACGTGTCAGTTGATTACTAGTATATAAAGCTCCTCTAAATGATAAGGACTTAGTGCAAGATTTGGTCCCTCACAAAATGAATTACAGTAAGTGGCAAGGGAAAATTGGTTGATTAATCCGTTTATCCACATGCATCAAACCCATCAAGAGTAAAGCATCTAGTGTAAACATGATTATTGAGAAAGGAATATTCCTCGATGCCTTTCTCATCGGAGTCACACAAAACAACTTAATCTTTCCTCTCGAGTGACAAAATTTTATGATAGCATCATCAAAAGACTTGCTATCGAAATCTGATTTTAGCATTCGCTTCCTCTCCGATAGTGATCCCCAAACAACACATAAAAGACCAAGTTACGCAATTTGCAAAGTCTCCTATCTAGCATGCATCTCAATGTAGAAAGGGAATATTCCTCGTTGATACCTTTCTTGTCGGAGTTGGAAAATAACATGCATCCCCTTCTCCAATGGAAAACCACTTTTATAGCATTATCGAAAGGTTATATGTTAGAGCATTTCCTTCATCTCAAATTTCTACTCCAACAAGCACCCTTTCCGATAGCATGTTAATAAATGATAATAAAGGGGTAATATGGGTGCAATCATTAACGTGTTTTCCTTGTCACGCTCCCTGATGTAAAAGGGGAATATTCTTATATGCCTTCCCCATCGAAATAAAGAATGACCTTGTACATTTACCTCTATGACGACAGTTCCTTCTAATAACACTCTTAGAATTTTTAAAATCTGACCATTAACTATTATGCCTTCGATACACGAATCTGAGTGATATGTACTTTCGAACGCATTAATGGCGAAGTGATTTTACACCTGCAAATGAATTGTCCTCCACTTAGAATTACTTGTGAAGGGTTAATTGAATTCCCATTATACATAATATTATTGGCCCTAACTTACTCATTATACGCCTTTGAACAATTGCAAAATAACTCTACTTTGCATGCTATGATTTTGAGCTATCTTCAAGCCTCAACCCAATATTAAAGCAACAAGTATGTGACTGGTTTTAGTTTTGTTTTCATGTACTGTCAAATTTATTAAGTAAACTAATGTGTTTTTTCGTTCATTTCATGACATAACATAGAAATCATGTTGTGCCCACAAACCAGAAAGAGGAGAAACCCCATAGTGTCCGTGCCAACGCCTGTAGCAAAACCTGCAACCAATCTAATCAGGATTTTGGTTACAGATACCAGTTATCACAACGGAGTAGACCATTGTCCCAGGTACGATGAAATATATAGAATATTCAACACTGGTGAATTTCCCCCAAAGGATGAGAATTTAGAAGTCTATCGGAATATCCAAAGAAGTGGTATTCACCTACTAGCTGTCTGAACAATGTCGTTTCCTTACAACGATGCAACATAATGGTGTCTCAAACAATTTTACCAAAGTACAACTACAATCATGAGAAAATCAGGAATAGAGATAACATCTTTGAGGCCCGAAGACATAAGCCTCTGATACCACCTTCCAGAACCTACAGTTTCCCTAAACAAACCATTTTGGAATAATTTCAACAAGGATAGTAAGGACATTGATGAGTTAACAGAAGATTGGTGGCACGAGGAAGATATAAAATTCAAAGAAGGACAGAGGTTAATTCCTACACAAGAATTCAAAAATCCCTATAGGATTTTAAATACCAAGATATGCAGGATTTATGGAGAGGAGAACAACACTTATTTTCAAAAGGAGTTATTTTCCATGGCCTACACAGTGGTAAAGACAGGACAAGTTTTCAATTGGGAATAAATACTAACCTCAATATCTGTCAAAATATCAAGTATGTCCCAGGTATGAAAAAACCTAATTTTATATGTTTGCATACCTCATTGATCCTATATGCTCTTCTAGACAATTTCATGTTTTTGGATGGAGTTGGGACCATGATAAACCACCTATGCATGTTTATTGTTCTGAGATATGGGATATAAAATATAATAAATAATATTATCCCCAATGTTTAGGGATAACTAAGGAGATAATGTCTCAAGCCCCTATGGTTTCTGACATGGAGTACCGAGAGACAAATGACTGACAACATCCACATGCACAGATAGAGACCCGCTTCACCACCACACATCCAGGATTCATGATGATGGAATCATCCACATCAACTTGCTTCTAGAAGACAATGGGTCTTTCTCCATGAGGTACAAGTCAGGTATTGTGGTAAGTGTCACTTTAATATTTGAGGCATTCGAGTATGTTGCATTTAAAGGTACTTTTGATTATAAAATGTCTACTTGGAAATTATGCGCTTTACCTTGTTTCACCTTGTGGTTGAAATTTATCCCTAGTAAGTGGTCACCCTTAGGGATGGGTTTTCTACTAGGAGGTCTCCTTGACGAGTCATTGTGTCATTCCCGATCATACTTAGCATTTTTCACACTTCACCCCTTTTTCATCTCCTTATCTTTTGGGATTTTTGGGTGTATTGACCCAAGAAGGGTTTGTACCTCATTTAATGGGAATAAGGGGTTGAAGTCCCAGAGGGAATGTAGTTTGAAAAAGATAAAATTAAAAGACATAACCTTCCAGATGCTCGCCCAAAGAGGTCTTGAGAATAATGGAACATTTATTGTAAAACAATTAGAGACCTACAAAATCAAATACACATATATAAAAATGTCGCGCTTGTTGAGGGATCTACACAACTGTGTTACAAGATTTTCTTTACCCCTATGGCACTTCGTGTACCTCTCCCTTCAAGTGACATTGTGGTACTTCCCCCCAAGATTTATGTTACCCATTGGGAGTACCCTGTCATTCTATACCTTAATTAATTAATGGAAAATAAATGGGTTTGGAAAAAGGATGAATTGAAAATGAAGGTGCAACACACCCTCTATAAAGGCACCCATAATTGAGACAATACAAACCCTTGTATGTCATGAACCCCATGCCCAAAAGTATTATCCCCATCCAATTCATGTTCTCCACATGAATTAGAGAGGATTACACCTAGGAAACACTCCTTGACTTAAGGACTGATTCACCCAATAGGTCACCTTGTCAACCCTCTCATACCTAAACTTGGCAAATTGCATATGGTCTTTGAGCACTTGTTTAATTTGATGAGGTATTTTTTGATGTACATGCTTAGGTGGATTTTATATTGAAAGTGATTTTACTTTCCATGATGATTTGAATTGAGATCCTTGGAGGGCACACTTGTCTGTCTTTGCGGGACCTTGTTGATGGACGTTTTGGAGGGACAAGCCTAGCTTGGACCTTCATTGAGGAAATAAGCCCACCAATTGGATGCCATAGCCCAGACCTTGGGGAAAGATAGGAGATGAACCTTGTCTTTGGAGGCAAAGGAAGACACCTCAGAGGACCTCACCTAGCCCTTACAATCACAACAACTTGCCTTTGGAGGCTAAGACATCATCTTGGAAGGATTGACGTCACCCTAGGGCTAGGGTTTTGGTGGTGATGATGATTTTTGATGGACACTTGGAACTTTTGGATGAGGAGGATTCCTTGCACCATGAAGATAGGCCTAGCACATGAGAGGGAGGCCTTAGGAGGCCCGATGACTTCCTCTATCTTTCTCAACGACTTGCTAAAGTGCAAAGATGTCACCCTAGAAGGGTTGACATCACACTTAGGGTTTCTTTTGTGCATTTTTAAAGTTAAAATTAAATTTTCTTTGTAAGTGGGAAAAACAAAGGGGGAATGGCTCCTTTATTTTTTGGTTTACCCTAATCTATGTGGACAAACACTTTTTAGGATTTTTTGTATAAATAAGGATCAATTTCATTTCATTTGAACATAACTCTCTCACATGATAAGAGCTACTTGGCTAAAATTTGTTCCCCTCTTGGGAAATATCATTCTCTCTCTCACTTATGCTATGGTTTATTATTTTTCTTGTGGAGTGAAGTGGTGCGCTAGCTCTTGTAGGATTTTTCTCTTGTTATGGTGATGGAAGTTCTTTGTAACAAGGGTTTTGTCTTGCATCCTTTTGGAATTGGTAAGAAAAAATTGCATTTTGTTAGTTCTTCTTTCTTGTTCCATTGTTGTTATTGGCTAGATCCTTGGAGGAATATAAGGGTGTATACCCTCCACCAAGTTTTATCATTGTTGTTTGTTGAAAAATATATTGCAAAGGTTGTTAGGAGGAGTAAAAAGGCTTACACCCTCCTAGATTTACCTTGTTAGGGTTACTTTCTCAAGGGAGTAAAAGGGATTACACCCCTTGAGAAGTGGTAGACCTAATTTAATACAAGAAGAATCCATAACCCATTTTAGCAAGGCACTAATATAATTTTGCATTCGAGAAATAAATTACTTGCATTGGTAGACATGATTTTGAGAGATATTGAAATTGTTTGAGTTGGAATCTTTTCTTGGTGCCCTATACTTTCTTAGGCCATCGAGGCGTCTTGTTTAACCTAGTGACTCTTTTTTTATCATTAATAAAAATATACAGCCATTAGGGCTGCAGAAAACATACTTTATCTTTTACTTTAACTTGCTTTTCAACTGTGGAAATTTGCTTGGAAGCCACTATTATTGTTCTATTGCTTATTGGATAACGTTTTGTCGGTTTACTTGCTAATTTTCGTGGTTGAAACTTGTTGTTGTAGCAAATACTTTCTACATCCACTTGGATGTTACAATAATTCTCTGAAAACCCTATCTAACAACCATCTTTCACCGTCAAAGTTTGTGCTTGAATATTGGAAAGTTATTAGTTGGCTTACTGCTTCATTGTCCAATAACTACTTGATAATTTTGATGGTTATTTCTGCAGTAAATGATTGGTTTCATTGTTGATATATATATATATATATATATATATATATATTTGTTTACTTCTGTAATTTAGGACAACAAGCTTCACTTTCTTGTCCATTAGAGTATTGGGTTTGTACACTTTCTTTTATATTGTCTCGAGCATGTACAATTCTCTTCTACAAGAACTCAAGCATTTTGCAACCATTGAAAATCACCAAGACTTGTTTCCAAGCCATATTCCACTTATTAGATTGAACTATAGGGGAATCATCTCCCATCACTCCACTTTCCAACTCATTTCCCCCTAGGGTCACCCAGGATAACCCCCTTGTGTAGGATTTCTCCTTCAATGAAGGGAGATGAGTACTTACCTAAGGTGACAATGGGTAGATAATCCCATAGTTCTCGCCATCTTGTGGATTGGTTCAGGATTTTTCCAACCTACAATTTGTGCGATAACAAGTACATATATGACATATGTGACTTTTTCCTTGCTCCCTTACATACCATAATTTTTGGATACCCTACACATAGAATATCTGAGGCCATGACCAGAATTTAGGTAAGAAATACACATACATCAGGGTTTATGGAAACTCTGAGGCTCGACACCTCCTTCCTCAATATGTCCATGATAGGTTGTTAATTCGGGAAATTGCCTACCAAACCATGGGAACGAGAATTACCTCTTTCCTCTCAGGCAGTAGTAAAAATCTTTGGCCCACATTCCCTGTCAATATAGTAAATTACACTTTTCAAAATGGTCCCCATGCTAGAAAATAAGTATAGGCTCTGCAAGAGATGTGTTTGTTCCTAGGAGAAGCCAAAAGACACGACCCACAAAACATGGCACTAGATAATGTAAAATATGTCAGCCTCACTTATTATGTTATCCATGAAGTGAATTTTTTAGAGGAGGTCTTCAAAGGGGTCTTATTCTTTGAAGAAGTGTTGCAGATAATACTAGATGAAGTAGCCAGAGAAAAAAATCAAATGGAAGAAGAAGAGAAGAGGATAATAACCTAGGAACAATTCCAATTACTTTTGGAGAAAGACTAGGATAATTTAGAAGGTAAGGAATAGGAGGAGAAAAATAAATCAGATGAGAGATACCAAAAATCAAGAAAAGTTGAAGAAGAATATCATAGAAAACAAGCATAAAAAGAGAAGGTTAAAAATGAACCAAAGAAAATTTCCAAGGCTTATGAGAAGAGGAAAAAGAAAGAAGCATTAAAAAAGTTGGTTGATGAAAAGAAGAAAAAGGAAGAGGCTCTAAAAATGCTTGTTGATGAGAGGAAGAAAAAGAAATAAGAGGAAATAAAAGCTCAGCAATATGCACTTCAATAGAAAATTTTCGAGGAGGAGAAGAAGAGACTGGCAGTAGAGGAAGAAGCATAGAAGAAGAAAGAATATGAAGAGCAACAAAAAGTTGTTGACGCTGAAGCAAAAAATAAAGTTGATGAGGAAGTAGAGAGGAAAAGACAAAAACATAATTGAATGAGACTTTGAATAGTCCAAATACTCTGAATGTGGGCATAGTTAACATTCCTACTCAGAAATATACCCCTCTTATGGCCATTCCAGGTAATTTAACCTTCTCCTCACAAGTGTTAAACTTAGATGATGTTGTAGTAGAAGTAGGGGAATAGTACTATAGTAACACAACTAAGGGAATTGAGAAAAGGAAAAACAAGAGAAAAAGGGGGGACACTATTATCAACCAGCCATCAATGTAACATTCCCACTATAATTCCTTGTTTAATTAATGCATAATGTAGATATAAATGTGCCCATGCCCAAGAAATGTAATATGTGAAATGTATTTTCTGAATTGTAAATAAATATAATGTAATACCAACTGCTGGGATATGGAGAGAGATGGGGGCTGATTAATCCACAAGAGAGGGGAAATGCCTAGAGAGTGTCCTATTATAGTGCAAGTTATAAGTTTGGAAAATCCTGACCCAACCACAAAGCAAGTGCTACAACTTGGGAATCCTACACCCAATGTCACCTCGATGTAGGTCTCACACTTCAAGGGTGACTAGGTCACTCTAGGGAGGTGATCCGAGTGACCCTACAAGGATTGAGATGGATGGAAGTGAATCCCCTATAGATCAAGTCTAAGTGAAGTGAAAGGTGGAAAGAGGTGCCTTGTAAGTCAAGTAATTGTTGCCCCACAAGTATAATACTTCTCTGGATGATTGTACCTACCCGAGACACAAGAAAAGACACTTTGCAACAATATATGCTAGTTGGATCAACAAATTAAGTTTGTTGTCCCTAATTTGAATCAGCAGATAACAATATATATCAGCAATAAAATGATAGTATAAGTTTCTCAATAGATGCTAAAGATCAAGGAGAAAATGAAGGAGAAAAACTAGTGAATGACTAACTAAACTCAAGATGAAAAATCAATACACTTAGCATAAAATATAAGGCTGTTGTAAACACTTGTCTACAACAAATTATATCGGCCTTGTGGATGTAACATTCAATGTATTAGAGAAATAAAATCAATCACTAAAATCTTCTCGACCTTTGCCAAAAAATGCATTGGACCAAGAGGAACAAGTGTGCAAAATTTGAGAAAAATCCAATGGTTGATAAGAGAGTTATTCAAGCAAGTAAGTTAGGGTTTCTACGACCCCTAGATGGGGACTCCCTAGTTTCTGTGAGGTGCCCAAGGCACAAGGAAAACAATCCACTTTGCAGGAAGTATAAATGACCGAAAATCATGTTTCCCAATGCAATATTTTATTTCTCCAATGCAACAAATCAATGACTAGTGCCTTTACTATTGGGTTAATGGAGTCAAAAGGAGCTTAGAGAAGCTACCTCCTTGGGGATGTAAGCCCTTTTACTTCCCAAGGCAAGTTTCCCTAGGCTAGGGTTTAAGCTAAGAGGGTGTATGCCTTTATACTTCTCTTAGCAAACCCTTGTGTAATCAATGAGATGAAGCAAATAAAATGATGAAGGCTATGGTGGGGGTGTATGCCCTTATACTTACCACCTAGCTCCTAGCATAACAATACTTGAACTTGAAAAATGATAGCATAATAGTAGAAAAATCATATCAAGATCAAGAGAAATGCCAAGATAATCCACCACAAGAGCTAGAAAGCATCATCCAAAGCTAGCGCTAGACTTCATCCATCAAACATTCATAAACATAGCCATAAAATAGTGCACAAGAGCTAAAAAGAGCCACGTGTGGCACAAATTTCAGACCAGGGCCTCTCACAAGAGGGAGAGTTATGTTTCAAATGAGATCTTATGATCTCTGTTTATACAAAATGTAGATAACATAGCTTGTCCACAAATTAAGGAGTAAAACACAATATTAGAGATCAACAACCCTAATCTTTCCCCCTTAACAAAGTTATATTAAACAATTCACTTAAAATTTCATTTTTTGCACAAATTAAACCCTAATTTAGGAGGACGTCACCCCTTTAGGGGATGTTTGTCCACTTTAAGGAAGTTGTTGGTGTTGGAGAAGCAAGGATAAGCCTCCACAGGCCACATGTCAAGCATCTAAGCACTCTCATAATGGTGAAGACCCTTCTCCTCCCCAAACGTCCATGTTTCAAAATAGGGGTACCTCACCACCATGCTCTAGACCCAAAAGCATGGCGTCTTGCTCAAATGTAGAACGTTTTGCCCCTCCTGGGAAAGTCGTTTGGCAAGTAAGGGTTGGGCTAGGTTGCCCAAGTCATCGTCAAGGCCATCCAAGTGTGATATCTCTCATCTGGCATGCGAGACCCTCGCATCCAATCTATGGGCTTGTAGCCCCATGGAAGCCCATGCTAGGCTTGTTCTCCCAAAACTGTCCACCAACTAGGTCCTGCAAAGAAAAATGAACACACCCTCCAAGGATCTCAAGTCATAACATCATGATGAGTGAATCTAATCAATAAATAAGCCATCTAAGCATGTGTACCAAAGATCACTATATCAAACAATTAACATCTCAAATACACCATGTGACTTGTTAAGATTTAATATGGGAGGGTTGACGAGGTGTGCTATTGGGTAGGTCTTTCCCTAACTCAAGGAAAGCTTCCAAGAGATCCCTCTCTAAGCCATGTAAAGTGGATGAAGTGGTCAAGGTCAAGACACAATGGGCATATGACTCATGAGATATAAGGGGTCATAGTGTCTCATTCATGGGTGCCTTTGTAGAGGGTGTGTGGTACCTTCATCTGCAATGCATTTTTTCCAAGCCCATCAATTTCCTTTTATCTTTCTTTCTTTATTTTCTTTCAATATAGCATAAGGAGAGGTTGAAGGTCATTTCCCTGGCGTGGTGACCAGATGATGGCAATGTCACCCACAAACACCTAATGGAAATGAGAAGTTTGGCTCATGATGAGACCCCATTTCTCTCAGCCATGCAACTAAGAGCCATTGCCCTAGTTTGGTGACTAGACGATGACAATGCCATACCACTAGATATCCATGGACATGATAGATCAGCTCGTGATGAGACCTCTTATCCTTCAACTAACCTTTTAAACATTCTTTATTATATTGTGGGTCCCCTTAATTCATATATAAGTGTTTCATTGCTTTCTTGGGTGATCCCTGGGTGAAGCATATGGAAGGTTTATATAAGGCTTTTATATTTTACCCAACACCAAACCCTCTTGGCCTTTAGCCCCTTCTTCCCATAGAATGAGGGACAACCCCTTCTTGGGTCAATACACCCTAAAATCCCAAGAGCTAAGGAAATGGAGGGGAACAATGATGGAAGGTGGTAAGTATGGTTGGGAATGCTACAATGTCTCATTAAGGGAGTTCCCAGTAGAAAACCCATCCCCAAGGAAAACCATTTACTAGGGTACAATGTCAACCACCAAGGTGAAGCAGAGAAAAAGGCATATTGTCGAAGCACATATATTGAAATATAGAGAAATCTAAGACACAACATAATCAAATGGCTTAAATATTGAAATGATTCTCACCATAATACTGACTTGTACCTCATGGAGCAAGGCCCATTGCCTTCCAGAAGCCAGATGGTGTGGTGGATGTCATCTACAAAAAATGTGACCATCTGTGGTGGTAAGTGGGTTTTCCATCTATGCAAAAGGATATTGTTGGTCATGCGGTCTCTCGACACTCCATATCTACAACCTGAGGGCCTCAAGACATGATCTCCTTAGTTATCCACAAAATGGGGATAACATCTAGCTCCTACTTGGGGACATGTGCTCGTTGTAGAGTGCATGAGAACTGCAACATCTCCTGGTAGACCTGTGCCTGGAAGGAAACATCAATCTGTCAAGTGCAGGATGGCCTACTCATCCTTGTTCTCATATGATCATAATCCAGACCAACTAAGCTAGAAAAAGAAAATTTTGACATTTTTTCAATAAATTATAAACTAAGCATGAAATCAATATGCAGGTAGAGCAAAATCAAAATGAAATGCATCTAAACTAGTATGAGAAATGAAGATGCAAATGTAGAGAATCAAAATGACTTACCTACTTACCTGGGGTACAGGCTCTGAAGAGGTCATGTGCCACCTTGGAAATAATGTTTGAGGATAGATCCATTTACTGGTAGTGACATCCTTCCTCCTTCTATTGTGGATAAGTAGAAAGAGTCTGGTCCAGACACTTCCTCTATTTTGTAGGAGCCTAGCCAAAGACTGTCAAACTTTTGATGCATTCCTAGTTTTTCTCTTCTTTTGTCCCACAGTAGAACTTGATCCCCTTCCTTGAAATCATTTGTATTTCCTTTCAATCAAAATTTCCTTTTACTCTTTCTTGATTCCTTTCCATTTGATCGAAGGCCATTCTTCGAGTTTCACCCAATTCTACAAGATGATTGATTCACCTCTGCAATGGTTCCTTATCTGTATTGAATTCTTGGGATATTTGTAGTGCTAGAATTTGGAGATTTATAGGCAAGCGAGCCTCAAATCCATACGCCAAATCAAAAGGAGTCCTTCATGTGGAAGTATTGGTGGTTGTGCAGTAACCCCATAAGGAATATTTGATCTTTCTATCCCAACTCTTCTTGTTCTCCCCAACAATCTTTTTTACAATGTTCATGATGTTTTTGTTGTTGGATTCTACCAATCCATTCCCTTGAGGATAATAATTCGAAGAGTGTGATAAAACAATCCCATATTTGAAACAAAACTCATTGAGCGCCATTTAGCTAAAGGCTTTGGCGTTGTCGATGGTTATCTTAGCAGGGACACCAAATCTAGTAATAGTTTTTCCTCAAGAAATTTCATCACGACTTATTTCATTGCTTTCTTGGTTGGGATATCTTCCACCTGTTATCACTCCATGACGTCGTGCTCAAAAGTAGAATGTTTTTCCCCTCCTGGGCAAGTCGTTTGGCAGTAAGGGTTGGGCTAGGTTGTCCAAGTCATCGTCAAGGCGGTCCAAGTGTGATCTCTCTCATCTGGCGTGCGAGACCCTAACATCCAACCTATGGGCTTGTAGCCCCATGGAAGCCCAAGCTAGGTTTGTTATCCCAAAACTGTCCATCAACTAGGTCCTACAAAGAAAAATGAACACAACCTCCAAGGATCTCAAGTCATAACATCATGATCAGTTAATCCAATCAATAAATAAGCCGTCTAAGCATGTGCATCAAAGATCACTATATCAAACAATTAACATCTCAAATACACCATGCGACTTGTTAAGATTTAATATGGGAGGGTTGACGAGGTGTGTTATTGGGTAGGTCTTTCCCTAACTCAAGGAAAGCTTCCAAGAGATC
Organism: Picea engelmannii; assembly: GCA_009831015.1. Classification (NCBI taxonomy): domain Eukaryota; kingdom Viridiplantae; phylum Streptophyta; class Pinopsida; order Pinales; family Pinaceae; genus Picea; species Picea engelmannii. Next base: position 98,474 of record ML785697.1, on the reverse strand, counting down.
CCTCTCTAAGCCATGCAAAGTGGATGAAGTGGTCGAGGTCAAGACTCAATGGGCATACGACTCATGAGATATAAGGGGTCGTAGTGTCTCATTCATGGGTGCCTTTGTAGAGGGTGTGTGGTACCTTCGTCTGCAATGCACTTTTTCCAAGCCCATCAATTTCCTTTTATCTTTCTTTCTTTATTTTCTTTCAATATAGCATAAGGAGAGGTTGAAGGTCATTTCCCTAGCATGGTGACCAGATGATGACAATGTCACCCACAAAAACCTAATGGAAATGAGAAGTTTGGCTCATGATGAGACCCCATTTCTCTCAGCCATGTAGCTAAGAGCCATTGCCCTGGTTTGGTGACTAGATGATGACAATTTCATACCACTAGATATCCATGGACATGATAGATCGGCTCGTGATGAGACCTCTTATCCTTCAACTAACCTTTTAAACATTCTTTATTATATTGTGGGTCCCCTTAATTCATATATAAGTGTTTCATTGCTTTCTTGGGTGATCCCTGGGCGAAGCATATGGAAGGTTTATATAAGGCTTTTATATTTTACCCAACACCAACTCCTCTTGGCCTTTAGCCCCTTCTTCCCATAGAATGAGGGACAACCCCTTCTTGGGTCAATACACCCTAAAATCCCAAGAGCTAAGGAAATGGAGGGGAACAATGATGGAAAGTGGTAAGTATGGTCGGGAACGCTACAATGTCTCATTAAGGGAGTTCTCAGTAGAAAACCCATCCCCAAGGAAAACCACTTACTAGGGTACAATATCAACCACCAAGGTGAAGTAGGGAAAAATGCATAATGTCAAAGCACATATAATGAAATATAGAGAAATCTAAGACACAACATAATCAAATGGCTTAAATATTGAAATGATTCTCACCATAATACTAACTTGTACCTCATGGAACAAGGCCCACTACCTTCCAGAAGCTAGTTGGTGTGGTGGATGTCATCTACAAAAAATGTGACCATCTGTGGTGGTAAGTGGGTTTTCCATCTGTGCAAAAGGATATTGTTGGTCATGCAGTCTCTCGACACTCCATATCTACAACTTGAGGGCCTCGAGACATGATCTCCTTAGTTATCCACAAAATTGGGATAACATCTAGCTCCTACTTGGGGACATGTGCTCGTTGTAGAGTGCATGAGAATTGCAACATCTCCTGGTAGACCTGTGCCTGCAAGGAAACATCAAACTGTCAAGTGCAGGATGGCCTACTCATCCTTGTTCTCATATGCTCATAATCCAGACCAACTAAGCTAGAAAAAGAAAATTTTGACATTTTTTCAAGAAATTATAAGCTAAGCATGAAATCAATATGCAAGTAGAGCAAAATCAAAATGAAATGCATCTAAACTAGTATGAGAAATGAAGATGCAAATGCAGAGAATCAAAATGACTTACCTACTTACCTGGGGTACGGGCTTTGAAGAGGTCATGTGCCACCTTGGACATAATGTTTGAGGATAGATCCATTTACCGGTAGTGACATCCTTCCTCCTTCTATTGTGGATAAGTAGAAAGAGTCTGGTCCAGACACTTCCTCTATTTTGTAGGAGCCTAGCCAAAGACTGTCAAACTTTTGATGTATTCCTAGTTTTTCTCTTCTTTTTTTTCCACGGTAGAACTTGATTCCCTTCCTTGAAGTCATTTGTCTTTCCTTTCGATCAAAATTTCCTTTTACTCTTTCTTGATTCCTTTCCATTTGATCGAAGGCCATTCTTCTAGTTTCACCCAATTCTACAAGCTGATTGATTCGCCTCTGCAATGCTTCCTTATCTGTATTGAATTCTTGGGATATTTGTAGCGCTAGAATTTGGAGATTTATAGGCAAGCGAGCCTCAAATCCGTACACCAAATCAAAAGGAGTCCTTCATGTGGAAGTATTGGTGGTTGTGCAGTAATCCCACAAGGAATATTTGATCTTGCTATCCTCGTTCTTCTTGTTCTCCCAAACAATATTTTTTACAATGTTCATGATGTTTTTGTTGTTGGATTCTACCAATCCATTTCCTTGAGGATAATAATTCGAAGAGTGTGATAAAACAATCCCATATTTGAAACAAAACTCATTAAACGCCATTTAGCTAAAGGCTTTGGCGTTGTCGATGGTTATCTTAGCAAGGACACCAAATCTAGTAATAGTCTTTTCCTCAAGGAATTTCATCACGACTTATTTCATTGCTTTCTTGGTTGGGATATCTTCCACCTGTTATCACTCCAAGAGTCTTTCCATCACTGTAAAGGGAATGAGCTTGGTAACATAAAACTATTAGGTTGGATGAAAGAATCTGCAGGGTGGATCAATCTATAAACTATTAAGCCTCACTTAGACAAAACTATGATGAACACATTCTGAAAAACAAAGTTATCTCCAAACAAATCAGATAAGTAAAATTGATATGGAAAAGAGAACACTACTGTATCAACAGATTCAATACACTAAAAGCATATACAAATGGTCAATTACAGCAGTAAACTATATGTGGGATCTAAATCCACTAATGCAACGAAAGAATGACATCTCTCAGTCATCAAATGAATTATAGACACTATGAACTTTACCATCCATCCACATATAGTAAACTATATGTGGGATCTAAATCCACTAATGCAACGAAAGAATGACATCTCTCAGTCATCAAATGAATTATAGACACTATGAACTTTACCATCCATCCACATATACAGAAAGGAATGGAAAGAAAATGAAGTCTGATAAAAAAAATTAGAGAGGAAATTTTGCATTCAGATATATACTCAACATAAATCTCAGTACATAGTTTGCTTATAATTTACAAAGTTGAACCACAATCATGAAGACTGCTTCCCCACCCGCACTATTGTAATTTTCAAAGGCTAAATAGCCATTACATCTTCGCTGGAGATCCCCAAAAGATGGATATCCAAAAACTAATTGGAAAAACTAATCTAATTTGTTGCAAAATAATAGGACTGAGATCCTATATCTAATGGATAAGAATCCCTATCAAAGTTTCGATCTTCAACTGCCACTTGAAGTTTACTTGAAGAGGGAGAAGTCTTCTTCGAACTATCATCACTATCTGGACCATGAGTCATCACTTTCAAAACTGAAAAAGAAGTCAAATTTGAGTTTACTTCCTCCTCATTGAAGATAGGCAGGTTTGCAGCGCAGTGTAGACACCAGGGTACCTGCACTGCCAACTTCCTGTAGGAGACAGTCTTCATGCTAACACACCAAAATTCTTTAAGAAACTGAACTGAACGATAGAAAGGCTGCTTCAAGTGTTGGATTCGAATTAGATGAAGATGATTCGTCGCCAAAAAATCTGGGATTGAAGATTGGATACCTACACATAGCCCTGAAGTGGTCAAAATTGCCAAGTGTCCTTTAGATTTGGAGATGATTGCCTTGAAATATGGAAGTAGTTGTTTTGAACTTCTGATCCTCTGCCTTGAATCAAACTAAATCTTTTAATACCAAACACCATGCCACCTGTCTTTTATTCTTCAATATCTTAACGGTTTGAAATCGAGTTCGGGTTGCCTCAATTTGTTGAAATGATAAATTCTTTGACTGCTACTGAGGCTTTGCTGGAGGATAGAAGAGTCTCCTTCAACCTTTCTTTGTCCATTTTACCCTATTCTTCCACCAAAGCATCAATGGCTACTTTCACAACAGAGGCGCCAAGATTTAAGAAGGATAAAAGCTGTCATAATAGCAATAGAAAAACCTATAGCTTGAAAAAGTGCAAAAGTAGTCTCCTTTGATCATATTTTTCTTGTCCCGCAGAATTCTATGAAGCAAGATATGTAATTCCCTTTTATGTTTAGTTATGTTTCTTTTAGCTAAAGACGAAGCTCACCAACCTTCTTCTTTTGATATTTTCTTCAAATAGACTATGTACATGTCTTATTACATTAATAACGAGCTGTCAATGCCAAGTATCCATGAATTTCTCTTAGCTGGGTTTCCAGACCCTTCATAGCTGTCAATTTTCTATTAACCTCTGTTTTTATCAAAATGAAAGTAATGTTTCCTCCAACCTTTGCATTTGCTTCTGTTAACATTTAGCTTAGTTCATGCTAAAAGAATCGACAACAAAAGCAAATTCCTCAACCTTCACCTTTTGCTTGGAAAGAGGGCGCTAACCACCAGATGCCATCTTCGACACCTGCGTAATGATTTTAGCATCTGTTAGCCTGATCTTGATAATCCTCAATCTCTAAAATTGACAGATAGAGCATTGGGATTTCAAGATCCTGCGTTTTTATTGTTTAAATATACCACTGCTTACTATGCAATTCGACGCGTAGAGAAATGGAACTTACTACCCTCCTCCTCGTGGCTCTTCCTGCATGTGGCATGGTTCCTAGCACTTGGGCGCTCTGTGTTGGCTTATGTGTTGTTGCTAACCTATGATTATATGTGCAGGTGCTAGCTCGGGGATTAGGAGCTTGGATCTTGGCCTTCGAGCCCCAAATTTTTGATAAAAATAATGAAGACTTGTAATAGGCCCGAGAGCCTAAATTTAAAGTTATTGGCTCTTGGTGTTGACAACTTGAATTGGCCCTTAGGTCAATAAACTTTTTTATTCAAAATTATAAATAAAAACTTGGTCCAATAAATCATGCCATTGATATAAAAGTTAAATTTGGATTTTCCTTGTATTTGCCCAAAAAAATTTGAAAGACCAAACATCATTTCCAAAACCAAAGGACAAGGATCACAAAAAAAATGGGCAAAAAATGATCAATGAGAACTTTATCAAGGCTCAATAAAAACTTTAGAAGTTATGATCCTAGCTAAAGACTAGGAGATGGACAAATCTAGCCTTGAATTAATAAATGTTTTTTCAAAATGTTGCTTGTACATTTTGAGCGCTAACATCTGGCTCCAACTGGGATGGAGACCTCCCTGCGAGGCTCCAAGAACCTAGCAGATTTAGTGGTCTTTCCATTGGGCTATGGAGTCAATTGTGCAACCTCTCTGAACACCTTCAAAGCCTACCACTTATTCAAGCAAACTAACTACTATCTCTGCTAAAACACTTGAAGGGAAACAAATGCTCGAGAACCAAGCTTTATTTCCTATGATACCCTACTTTTAACTAGTTCTGCAACTTGGTCAAGTAAAGGAAAACTTCTATAACAACCATTCAAGCAGTTCCAAAACTGAAAAGTTCTCATCCATACCACTGATCAATAGATGATGTCTGAAATGTAACAACAATGATAAAAATTTCTTCAGGAAACAATACTCACTCAGAAGTGTTGGTAAGTAAATAAAATTTGAAACTTTCAAGTGATATGAAATATATGACTCCATCAAGGCTGCAACCGAATCCTTGAAACCAATATCAAAAAAATATTGATCAGTGAATGCCTCAACCATGAATGCCTCTCTGCTTGCAAACATATGACTTTCTAGTTCTCTTGTGATCAAATCTTGATCATTAGTAGCAACAAATCTCTCTTCAAAATCATGATCAAAAGATGATGATAAAACAGGGTTTAAATCATATTGATCATTATCAACTAGAAACATGTAATTACCTAGGCAATCATCAGTTACCTCATGATCAAAATGGTTTGAAAACCAATCATCAACTTGCCATGCATACATGTCCATAGGAACATCTGCAAACACTGGAGAATCTGATTCCCAATATGACATATACTCGCACTCTTGTTGTTGTTCAAGATCTGCTTCATACTCACTATCTTCTTTCTCAAAATATGAAACATACTGACAGTTTCCTTGCTCCTGTGCATGCAGATCTTCAAAGTAAACTGGATCTCAAACTCTCTTAGAAGCACAAATGTTCTCAATTTCTTGGGCATCTTCAAATAAACATGCTAAGGATGAATACTTCCTTTCTAACAGGAGAAGGACAAGCTCTGAATGTTGCGCCATAACATAGTATACCATGGTAGTGATCTTAGTAGGCCGGATCTCCAAGCGCATGCTATGATAAATGTTATAAAATATTATGTTAAAGATAGACAAAGCTTCTTCCTCCTCTCTTCTCAAAGCATAAAAATCAGTGAGATATAAATCAAAAGATTTGTTCTCACCCCAATGCTTTGAAAAATCATTAGAGAACTCGATCCAAGAGCCAATACTCTCAAACTCTTCTACCATACTGTAATATCTCTAAACAAAGTTTTTGAGAACAACCTCATAATAACATCATCATGAATAATCTCGAATTGATCAACAAATTTTTCAAAGGCCCCCAAATGCCTCTCAGCTGTGACATGATCCTCTCCAGAAAATTGGGAAAGATACTCAAGGTAATCAAGAGGATAAGGATGAAGGAGGTATGGCAGCCTTAAAGGTTTAAACATCTTCATCCCGATTCTAGTTTGAAAAGTAGTGGGGTAATCATGAGGATTAACAAGTTGATGGCAAGGCTCAGAAGTAATGGCAAGAGGTGCTGAGATATGAAAAGGTTTTGAATAAGTTTCGAACTCCATAAGGTTACATGGCTTATCAAAGTCAAGAGGTATTTGAATACAAAGATCATCTTTATGATCATGCTTAGGTGAAAATACTGAATCAACACCTACAATACAAGCAGTATGGAGATGTTCTTCTTCTAAAGATGGAATTATAAAAGAAGATTGATGATCATCCAAATATACAAAACACAAGATGATCATTTTAAAACGTGAAGGGAAAAGTAAAAATGAGTTGATAAAGAACAACAAAAACTCATGAAGAAGGCTTATAAACTAATACCTGGATTTTCCCTTCAATCCCTTCATCTTATATCAACAAGATCCTCCCCAGTGGAGTCTTTAATCATGGAGTCGCCATGCAGATTGTTAAAGTCAATTTGTTTGTCCTTCCCTTGTCTGCCATCAAAAGTTGGATTTGTGTCGTTTTCCCAGGGAAACTAGTTTCACTTCTGTTCCACGACAACAATGCCAATTTGTTATCACTCCAAGAGTCTTTTCCTGACTGTAAAGGGAATGAGCTTGGTAACACAAAACTATTTGGTTGGATGAAAGAATCTGCAGGGTGGATCAATCTATAAACTATTAAGCCTCACTTATACAAGACTATGATGAACACATTATGACAAACAAAGTCCTCTTCGAACAGATCATATGAAGTAAAATTGATATGGAAAAGAGAACACTACTGTATCAACAAATTCAATACACTAAAAGCATATACAAATGGTCAATTACATCAGTAAACTATATGTGGGATCTAAATCCACTAATGCAACGAAAGAATGGAATTTCTCAATCATCAAATTAATTATAGACACTATGAACTTTACCATCCATCCACATATACAGAAAGGAATGGAAAGAAAAGGAAGTCTGATAAAAAACTCAGAGAGGAAATTCTGCATTCAGATATATACTCAACGGATATCTCAATACATAGTTTGCTTATAATTTACAAAGTCGAACCACAATCATGAAGACTGCTTCCCCACCCGCAATATAGTAATTTTCAAAGGCTAAATAGCCTTTACATCTTCGTTCGAGATCCCCAAAAGATGGATCTCCAAAAACTACTTGGCAACACTAATCTAATTTATTACAAAATAATAGGACTGAGATTATATATCTAAGGGATAAGAATCCCTATCAAAGTTTCGATCTTCAGTTGCCACCTGAAGTTTACTTGAAGAGGGAGAAGTCTTCTTCGAACTATCATCACTATCTGGACCATGAGTCATCACTTTCAAAACTGAAAAAGAAGTCAAATTTGACTTTCCTTCCTCCTCGTTGAAGACAGGTAGGTTTGCAGCGCACAGTGTAGACAACAGGCTACTTGCGCTACTAACTTCCTGTAGGAGATAGTCTTCATGCTAACACACCAAACTTCTTTAAGAAACTGAAATGAAGGCTAGAAAGGTTGCTTCAAGTGTTGGATTCGAATTAGATGAAGATTACACGTTTCCCGAAAATATGGGATTGAAGATTGGATACCTATACAAATCCTTGAAGTGGTCAAAATTGCCAAGTGTCCTTTAGATTTGGAGATGATTGCCTTGAAATATGGAAGCAGTTGTTTTGAACTTTTGATCCTCTGCCTGAATCAAACTAAATCTTTTAATACCAAACACCATGCCACCCGTCTTTTAATCTTCAATATCTTGACAGTTTGAAATCGAGTTCGGGTTGCCTCAATTTGTTGAAATGATAATTTTTTTGACTGCTATTGAGGCTTTGTTGGAGGATATAAGAGTCTCCTTCAATTTTTCTTTGTCCATTTTACCCTATTATGACACCAAAGCATCAATGCATACTTTCACAACAGAGGCGCCAAGATTTAAGAAGGAGAAAAGTTGTCATAATAGCAATAGAAAAACCTATAGCTTGAAAAAGTGCAAAAGTAACCTCCTTTGATCATATTTTTCTTGTCCTGTAGAATTCTTTGAAGCAAGATATGTAATTCCCTTTTATGTTTAGCTATATTTATTTTAGCTAAAGACGAAGCTCACCAGTCTTATGCTTTTGATCGTTTCTTCAAATAGGCTATGTACATGTTGTATTAGATTAGTAACGAGCCAAGTATCCATGAATTTCTCTTAGCCGAGTTTCCAGACCCTTCAGAGCTGTCAATTTTATATTCACCTCTATTTTATCAAAATGAAAGTAATGGTTCCTCCATGTTATTGGATAAATCGGTGAATGCAGACATAAACTAATCTCCCTAGATCCACCTGGATCTAGAATAAAACAAGATAGGACATGACGCTTTCCCTAAGTTACAATCATCGAGTTTACTACCAAAGAAGGAATAGATGACATACCTTTAGATATCGCTTCCTTATGTCTTTGTTGTCCCTGCTTCGCTCCGGTGCTCTTGTGAGATCAAATCTGCAATGACACAAACCAACCAAAGTGAAAGAAATAATAGTAGATTCAATGAAAACCTAAACATGTGATCAAGGAGTCATGTAATAAAATGCTAATGATTTTATGGGAAAGAAACATGTCACCGTATTATATTAAGTAAAAGTGGAAGATACAACCAAACTGTTGTGATGTCACAAGTTCTGTTTCAGTGGTCCTTTGTTCCAACACACACATACACTTGCTCCAAATTTGTATGAAGATGGTCCACAAAAACTTGATGGATAAATGGAGACCTCAAGCACCAATTGCAACAGGATCCTTCACACAGTCTTCAACCTATTCTTTCAGCAATTCTTTGCTCAATAATACTTAACCTTTTCCATGAGAAACCCATCATTATATAGGAGAACAAGAAGTGGTTAAAGAGATCAGGATGAGACCACCAAATTAGAGAAGCCAGTAGGATCACAATCATATGGACACCACCTCACATTCTAGAAGATTCTCCTTCTAGAACCTTCGTGAACTTCTTCCTTTCTTTAGCTTCAAATGCCACCACACCTTGCCTATATAGCAGCTTGCAGAAACCCTACGAGTCAAGTATAGATCAGCCTGTGAAAATCAAGGATTCTTGCACTGTGTATTACTGTCATCTTGCGATGTCATTCTAAAAACATGCCTTGTAGAGGAAGAAATCAATCATTTTCCTCATGTAAAATATTCTTTTGAGAGCCTGAACACATGCTTGTAGAATCATCATCAGGGTGACCAAAATAATGTGTAACAGAGTGCCCCCCAAAGTATGAGGCTGGAACTTGTGACAGTCAAAATACTTTGTAAAGTGCGTGTGTGTGTCGGGAACAAGGAGCGCACCAATCGAGAACCTGCAAACAATCAAGCATCTGCACAATATTATACCATTTCTGAGGCAGGCATTCCCATGCTCAGACTACAAATGATTTAAGTCATAAATGTAAGTCATGGCCACCAATCATACACTATGGATCCATGTCATCAAGATAATACATAGCCACCAAGAATACACTGTGGATCTATGTGTTAAAAAACTCGAAATACGGACATAGCCACGAGACTTACAAAGTGGATCTATGTGTCAATACAAATCATAAATACTCCATCACAACCTGGACCAAAATGATGAGATCTAGGGTCTTCAATCATGTCGTCCATAAGTATGAATCTAACTGTGCGATTATAGGTATTGAATTTGAACATGGTAGAAACCACTTGATTACTGGTCAATGATGAAAACCATTAACAAGTGCGAGGGAAATCACCATTGATGTCAATGAACCCCAAGGTATGTCAGTACAATCCATTGAATGCGAATAAATGAGTTGAAGTCGAACACTCAATAGAATCTCTCGATCAGGGACCAATGATGTGAATCCACTGTCGAAAGCAAAGAAACCTGCCATTGAGGCATGCGGGTTCTAAGGTACTAAATGTTTTCTAAGTCTTGTTCCTAGATGATGAGTTGAAGTTGACAGGAAAAGACTCATCATAGTATGGCATTGATGTATCCCCCATCAATGACACGAAATAAGTAATAGATTTAGGGTAGAGCAAAGTATGACAATGATTCGAAACTGATACAGGGAAGGCCGACATGGTAGGAATTGACAACTGCAGATGGCCGACTCGAAAGAGGGTTTGTTTGGACTTCTCTTGAACATATGAGCGACACGACACTGGTCTTGGCATCATTGACTCAAAGACGACCCAAGATATGAACTTGCAGAAAGTCGGACGAGAGACAAATGGATTTCCCAACCCAGATTCAAATGATGAAGGGGGGTGTCATGTTCAAGAGCGACTATTACTGCCACTAACACAAATACAAAGACACATTTATTTCCCCAGTGGAGTCGCCAATTTTGTTATTGGATAAATTGGTGAATGCAGACATAAACTAATCTCCCTAGATCCACCTGGATCTAGAAAAAAACAAGACAGGACATGACGCTTTCCCTAAGTTACAATCATTGAGTTTACTACTAAAGAAGGAATAGATGACATTACTTTAGATATTGTTTCTTTATGTCTTTGTTGTCCCTTCTTCGCTCCGGTGCTCTTGTGAGATCAAATCTGCAATGACACAAACCAACCAAAGTGAAAGAAACAATAGTAGATTCAATGAAAACCTAAACATGTGATCAAGGAGTCATGTAATAAAATGCTAATGATTTTATGGGAAAGAAATATGTCACCGTATTATATTAAGTAAAATTGGAAGATACAACCAAACTGTTGTGATGTCGCAAGTTCCCTTTCAGTGGTCCTTTGTTCCAACACACACATACACTTGCTCCGAATTTGTATGAAGATGGTCCACAAAAGCTTGATGGATAAATGGAGACCTCAAGCATCAATTGCAACATGATCCTTCACACATTCTTTAGCCTATTCTTTCAGCAATTCTTTGCTCAATCTTGCTTAACCTTTTCCATGAGAAACCCATCATTATATAGGAGAAGAAGAAGTGGTTAAAGAGATGAGGATGATCCCACCAAATTAGAGAAGCCAGTAGGATCACAATCATACAGATGCCACCTCACATTCTAGAAGATTCTACTTCTAGAACCTTCGTGAACTTCTTCCTTTCTTTAGCTTCAAACGCCGTCGCACCCTGTCTATATAGCAGCCTGCGGAAACCCCGCAAATCAGGTATAGAGCAGCCTGCGGAAATCAAGGATTTCTGCACTGTGTACTACTGTCAGCTTGTGACGTCATTCTAAAAACATGCCTTGTAGAGGAAGAAATCAATCATTTTCCTCATGTAAAAGATTCTTTTGAGAGCATGAACACATGCTTGTAGAATCATCATCAGGGTGACCAAAATAATGTGTAACACTCCAACATCTGCATTTGCTTCTGTTAACATTTAGCCTAGTTCATGCTAAAAGAATCAACAACAGAAGCCAATTCATCAACCTTCACCTTTTGCTTGGAAAGAGGGCGCTAACCACTAGTTTCCATCTTTGACACCTGTGCAGTGATTTTAGAATCCGGCAGCCTGCTCTTGATAATCCTCAATCTCTAAAACTGACAGATAGAGCATTGGGATTTCAAGATCCAATGTTTTTATTGTTTAAATATACCACTTTTTACTATGCAATTCGACGCGTAGAGTAATGGAACTTAGTACTCTCCTCCTCGTGGCTCTTCCTGCATGTGGCATGGTGCTTAGCACTTGTGCACTCTGTGCTAGCTTATGTGTTGTTGCTAACTCATGATTATATGCGTAGGTGCTAGCTCGGGGACTAGGATCTTGGAGATTGGCCTTTGAGCCCCAAAATTTTGATAAAAATAATGAAGACCTGTAATAGGCCCGAGAGCCTAAATTTAACCTTATTGGCTCTTGGTGTTGACAACTTGAATTGGCCCTTATGCCAATAATTTTTTTTATTCAAAATTATAAATAAAAACTTGGTCCAATAAATCATGCCATTGATATAAAAGTTAAATTTGGCTTTTCCTTGTATTTTCCCAAAGAAATTTGAAAGACCAAACATCATTTCAAAACCAAAGGACAAGGATCATAGGAATACTGGGCAAAAAATGATCAATGGGAACTTTATCAAGGCTCAATAAGAACTTTAGAAGTTATGATCTTGGCTAAAGACCGAGAGATGGACAAATCTAGCCTTGAATTAATAGATTTTTTTTCAAAATGTTGCTGTTACATTTTGAGCACTAACACCACCCATCTGGTGAAGTAATCAATGGCGGTCAAAATCCATCGGTATCCGTTACTAGAGTTGTCTTTGAATTTTACAATGAAATCCAATCCCCATTGTTGAAAGGGTGCTTCTACAATGATTGGTTTAAGGGGAAGGGTAGGGAGGCGTTGCTTGTCGATAAAAAATTAACATGGCTGACAAGCTCTAACATATCAATCTGTGTCGGAGAAGATAGTAGGCTGATAGTACTCTGCTCTTAAAATCTTATGGGTCATGGTGTGTGCTGCAAAATGGTCTCCACAATGTCCTGCATGAAGTTCTGTGATTAACTTATCAACTTCTTCTTTATCAACACATCTAAGGATTACCCCATCTAGGTTCCTCCACCCAAGACCATCTTCTGTTAGGAAATACTTCATAGCTTTGAGTCTTAGGGATCTTCTTTGATGTTCCACAAAATGATCTGGGCATGTGAGGTTTTTTAAGTAATAAATGATGTCTGAATACCATTCATTGTTTTCAATCTCACTTACGACAATGTTAACTTGCTCATGTTGTCCTACTTTAATGGCCTCTTGATTGCTTTATGTCATCATTTTTTCTAGCCCTTGTCCTTTAATTATTTTAGTTGGCTTGATTTCCAAATCATATTCCTGTATTTGTGATACCCTCTTTCCCCTTGATCCAAGGCAATCTTGTTGTGATAAAACGTCCTTTACAACGGGGTAGGGGAAAAAGGCCTTGATCTTGTTGTATCCCACATAGGCTCGAAAGTGTTTGAGAGACTTGACTAGAGCGTAAGCTTATTTTTCCGTGATGGTGTAATTCAATTCGGAGTCCCTAATATTCTTTCTCATGAAATCTATTGGATGTTCGTCCCCTTGATCATTCTTTTGTAATAACATGCCTGCAATGGTATCTTTTGAATCAAAAGAGAAAATGATGAAGTCCTTGGAAAAGTTAGGGCTAATTAAGACTGGTGCGACTGCTATTTCCTCCTTAATACGTTCGAAAGACAACCTACCTTCACTTTCCCACTCATAACAAGCGTCCTTTTTTAGTAACTTGTTAAGGGATTTAACAATTACGACGAAGTTTGAGATGAATCTTCTGATAAAATTAATCTGTCCGAAGAAGGATTGCAATGCTTTATTGTCTTTAGGAAGAGGGATTTTCTTGATGGTTTCAACCATGGCAGGATCTATTGTGATTCCATCTTTGGAATTGATGTGTCCTAGTAACTTACCCTTGTCAACACCAAAAATTGATTTCTTAGGGTTGAGAGAAATGCCATACTCCCTACATCTCTGGAAGATAGTTATTAAGTGTTGAATGTGTTGTTTCCTCTTTTTAGAAATGGCGGTTAGATCATCTTGATATATCTCTATGAGAGTTTCGATTAGATCTCTGAAATCATATTCGATGGCTCGCTGAAAAGTATCCCCTGGGTTGGTGAGTCCAAAAGGCATTCGTAAATACTTATAGGTTCCCCAAGGGGTGGTAAAAGCAGTTTTGAGTTGATCATCCTCCTTTACTACAACTTGATTATACCCTGAGAAACCATCAATCATGGACATCATCTCTGCACCGGTTATCCTTTGCAAATGATATTCCATGTTTGGTAAGGGATAATTGTCCTTGAGTGAAGCTTGGTTTAATTTTATGAAGTCTACAGATATTCCGATTTCACTAGTATTCTTCCTTACAATAACTTGATTAGACACCTATGATGAATATTTAATCGATTCAAATATTCCTACCTCAACCATCTTTTGTAACTCTTTCTGTACTTGTGGGGCAACATTTGGGTTCATCTGTATGAGATTTTGTCTAAAATATTTCACGCCATCAATGAGGGAAATGACATGTTGTATAATGTTTTCTTGGTAGGCATTTAAATCTTCGTAATACCAAGCGAAGACATCCTTGAACTCTCTTATAAGTGTAGTCAACTTTTATCTCTCATCATTCATTGTTCCTTTACCAAATTTGATTAACTCCGAGGATTCTTCGGTTCCAATGTTACATTCAATAATCTCGTCATTGATTTTGTTGGAAGGTTTCCCTTTATACATATCATTTCGGTCAAAGAGGTTTTCTAAAGGAAAAATTTCTTTGGGTAGGGGCCCATCGACTATATCGATGATCTCGATGCTTTCCTTCTCATCCAACAATTTAATTTGGGCTTCAGAGAATTCTCCCTCATTCTGTAGAAAGCGGAGAAGTTGATTGTCATTTTAAAAAACTTGCCAATTTTCCAAGTTGTTAGGTAATGAGGGTCTGAAATTAACTTCCACATTATAGAGACTGATTTCTTTGGAAAGTTGTAAGTTTGAAGTGGACACATCAATACTATCTACCAAGTGATTTTCTTCCCTAGGGATGGCCTCAATGGAAAAGTTGTCAAGTTTTTTTATGGCATCCTAGACAACATCTCTATATTGTTTTAACCTTGGGGGTTTTTTGCAGGAAATTCCTATTAACTTGTGAAACAATCAGGTTGGAATCCCCTTTTACATGTAGGTTCTTGATGTTCACATCGATGGCTAGGTCGATGCCTAGGATAAGGGATTTGTAATCGATAATGTTATTTGTGCATTCAAACTCAAGTCTGTATGAAAAAGAGAGCCATCTCATTATCGAGAGACCTTAAGACTATTACTGTACCTAAGCCCGTACTTGAGTGTGCACCATCAGAATCCAGGCCCCAAGACCCTTCTTTTCTTTCTTCATCTACGAAAGGGGAATCCACCAAAATAAACATGTTGTCTATTCCTTCTTCGAGAACATGATGGTTTACATTGTCATAACCCACAATATTCTCAATTTTGGTATTGTCTTGGAGAGACACTTTCTCTTTACCTTTGTTGGTCTCACACTTCTCTTTGTCCAGAGGTTCTGTAAAGATTTGTTGAAAGTATTGTGAGAATTTCACTTTGACCAACTATGTGGCTTGCTTCTTTTCTAATTCTAGGATCTCATTTGGTGGGCGAGGTGTTTTTTCTAGTGTTGTATCTTTCTCTTCTTCTAAAAGGTTGATCATGAGACAAGCTGCCCTTTCAACTACTTTTTATCGCTCCTCTTGTAGGTAAATTTTGACATCTGAGGGAAGTTATGGTGAAACAAAGTCATCAATCTGATTAATCTGAAGATTCCCCTTGTTGTTCTCTCTTCCTTGTATGATAGAGGTAGCCAAGTTTTCTTCTATTTCATAGGCTCTCTACTGAGATTTAAACATAGTAGTAGGGCATTCCCTAACTAGGCCCCCATACATATATTTCATAGTTGATATATATATCTTGAGAATGGTAGATGGAAGAGGTTTCAACTCTTGGGGAAAACATATTACGAGGGTGTTAAATCTATTGTTGAAATCCCTTATATCTTCCCATGTTTTTCTTTTGCAATTGTGGAGCTGATTACACAAGGATTGGTAGTCTCTATTTTTCTCGAATCTTTTGGTGAAAAGTTCTTGAAAGAAGTTCCAATTTGTGATTGTTCCTGGGGGAATATTGTCAAACCATTCCTTGGCCTTTCTGACAAAAGTATAAGAGAAAAGTTTCATCAATATATCCTCATGTTGGTGACATGATTCTAAACTATGCAGGAAGAGATACAAGTGATATTCCAGTTCAATAAGGTCTTCCCCTAAAAAGATCGACAACCAGTCTTTGAAGTCCTTTGGGAGCTTATGAGGGGATCCAAGAATCTTTGTTATGTCCAAAAGTTTGTGTGCCTCTTTGTTTTGCAGGATCCAAGTAATGCTCGGTGAGGAGGGTATGGGTGAAGGAATAGGTGTGGAAATAACAGGTGAGGATGGAGGTCTAGGAGAGGTAGAAGAGAAATTATGAGGGACGAGGGACTTTGGGGGACTAGGCCCTTTGGGTGGTGCTTTATAACCCTTGGAGGATTTGTTGGTTGCGCATTTATTTGGTGGCATGGTGGAATCACCAGAAAAAACCCTTTTTTAGGAAATATTTTCTCGATAAGGTGGAAAAGGAATGTCCCTTGGGTGGAGTCGCCAAGTAGGTTACGGGAAAGGCTTTGGGATAGCTTACCAAAGTGTCGTTAGGGTACGAAGAAGATTCAAAATCTTCCCTGACAACGACACCAAAATGTTATAGTGTAAGTTGCAGGTTGGGAAAATCCCGATCCAACCATAAAGCAAGTGCTACAACTTGGGAATCCTACACCCAATGTCACTTCG
The DNA here is from genome assembly GCA_009831015.1 of Picea engelmannii. Taxonomy (NCBI): domain Eukaryota; kingdom Viridiplantae; phylum Streptophyta; class Pinopsida; order Pinales; family Pinaceae; genus Picea; species Picea engelmannii. The sequence continues at coordinate 81,739 of ML785697.1, read as the reverse complement.
ATGTAGGTCCCACACTTCAAGGGTGACTAGGTCACTCTAGGAAGGCGATCCCGTTGACCCTAGGGGGATTGAGATGGAGATGGAGATGGATGGAAGTGATGCCCCTATATGTCAAGTCTAAGTGGAGTGAAAGGTGGAAAGAGGTGCCTTGTAAGTCAAGTAATTGTTGCCCCACATGTATAATACTTCTTTAGATGATTGTACCTGGCCAAGACACAAGAAAAGACACTTTGAAACAATATATGTTAGTTATATCAGCAAGTTAAGCTTGTTGTCCCTAATTTGCAGCAATAGATAATAGCATATATCAGCAATAAAATGATACTATAAGATTCTCAATAGATGCTAAAGATCAAGTAGAAAATGCAAGAGAAAAACTAGTGAATGACTAACTAAACTCAAGATGAAAAACCAATACTCTTAGCATAAAATATAAGGCTATTGTAAACACTTTTCTACAGAAAATTATATCAGACTTATGGCTGTAACATTCAATGTATTACAGCAAGAAAATAATCCACTGAAATCTCCTCAAATGTTTCCAAAAAGTGCGTTGGACCAAGGAGAACAAGTGTGCAAACTTTGAGCAAAATCCAATGGTTGATAAGAGAGTTAATCAAGCAAGTTAGGGTTTCTGCAACTCTAATGGTTGAAGATGCAATTTTTCAACAACAACAATAAGTATCCCCTAGATGGGGATGCCCTAGTGGCTGTGAGGTGTCCAAGGAACAATGAAAACGATCCACTTTGCAAGAAGTAAAAATGACCGAAAATCACGTTTCCCAATGCAATATTTTATTTCTCCAATGCAACAAATCAATGAAAAGTGCCTTTACTATTGGGTTAATGGAGTCAAAAGGAGATTAGATAAGCTACCTCCTTGGGGGTTTAATCCCTTTTACTTCCCAAGGAAAGTTTCTCTAGGCTAGGGTTTAAGCTAAGAGGGTGTATGCCCTTATACTTCTCTTAGCAAACCCTTGTGTAATCAATTATATGAAGAAAATAAAATGATGAAGGCTATGGTGGGGATGTATGCCCTTATACTTACCACCTAGATCCTATAATAACAATACTTGAACTTGAAAAACGATAACATAATAGTAGAAAAACCATACCAAGATCAAGATAAATGCCAAGATAATCCACCACAAGAGCTAGAAAGCATCATCCAAAGCTAGCGTTAGACCTCCTCCACCAACCAATCATAAACATAGCCATAAACAAGTGCACAAGAGCTAAAAAGAGCCAAGTGCGGCGCAAATTTCAGACCAAGGCCTCTCACAAGAGGGAGAGTTATGTTTCAAATGAGATCGTATGATCTCTATTTATACAAAATGTAGCTAACATAGCTTGTCCACAAATTAAGGAGTAAAACAAAAGATTAGGGGTCAAAAACCCTAATCTTTCCCCCTTAACAAAGTAATATTAAACAATTGACTTAAAATTTCACTTTTTGCACAAATTAAACCCTAATTTAGGAGGACGTCACCCCTTTAGGGGACCTTTTTCCACTTTAAGGAAGTCGTTGGTGTTGGAGAAGCATGGATAGGCCTCCAAAGGCCACATGTCAAGCATCTAAGCACTCTGATGATGGTGAAGACCCTTCTACTCCCAAAACTTCCATGTGTCAAAGTAGTGGCACCTCACCACCATGCCCTAGCCACAAAAGCATGATGCCAAGCTCAAAAGTAGAACGTTTTTCCCCTCCTGGGCAAGTCATTTGGCAAGTAAGGGATGGGATATGTTTCCCAAGTAATCATCAAGGCTGTCCAAGTGTGATTTCTCTCATCTGGCGTGCGGGCCCCTGACATCCAACCTGTGGGATTGTATCCCCATGGAAGCCCAAGCTAGGCTTATTCTCCCAAAACTCTCCACCAACTAGGTCTTGCAAAGACAAATGAACACACCATCCAAGGATCTCAAGTCATAACATCATGATGAGTGAATCCAATCAATAAATAAGTCATATAGGCATGTGCATCAGAGATCACTATATCAAACAATTAACAACTCAAAGACACTATGTGACTTGCCAAGCTTAAATATGGGAGGGTTGACAAGGTGTTCTATTGGTTAGGTCTTTCCCTAGGTCAAGGAGAGCTTCCAAGAGATCCCTCTCTAAGCCATGTAAAGTGGATGAAGTGGTTTGGGTCAAGGCTCAATGAGCATAGGGCTCATGACATATAAGGGTTTGTATTGTCTCATTCATGGGTGCCTTTGTAGAGGGTGTGTGGTACCTTCGTCCGCAATGCAATTTTTCCAAGCCCATCGATTCCCTTTTATCTTTCTTTCTTTATTTTCTTTCAATATAGCATAAGGAGAGGTTGAAGGTCACTACCCTAGCATTGTGACTAGATGATGGAAATGTCACCTACAAACACCTAATGGAAATGAGAAGGTTGGCTCGTGATGAGACTCTCTTTCTATCGGCCATGCAACTGATAACCATTTCCCTTGTTTGGTGACCATATGATGACAATTTCATACAACTAGATATCCATGGATGTGATAGGTTGGCTCATGATGAGACCTCCTATCATTCAACTAACCTTTTAAGCATTATTTATTATATTGTGGGTCCTCTTAATTCATATATAAGCATTTCATTACTTTCTTGGGTGATCCATGGGCGAAGCATCTGGAAGGTTTATATAAGTCTTTTATATTTTACCCAAAACTAACCCCTCTAGGCCTTTAGCCCCTTTTTCCCATAGAATGAGGGACAACCCCTTCTTGGTTCAATACACCCTAAAATCCCAAGAGATAAGGAAACATAGGGGAACAATGATGGAAAGTGGTAAGTATGTTCGGGAACAGTACGATGGCTCAGTGAGGGATTTCCCATTAGCAAACCGATCCCCAAGGAAAACCACTTACTAGGGAACAATGTCAACCACCAAGGTGAAGTAGGGAAAAAGGCATAATGTCGAAGCACATATCATGAAATCTAGAGAAATATAAGACACAACATAATCAAATGGCTTAAATATTGAAATGATGTTCACCGTAATACTGACTTGTACCTCATGGAGAAAGCCCCACTGCATTCCATAAGCTAGTTGGTGTGGTGGATGCCATCTGCAAAAAATGTGACCATCTGTGGTGGTGAGTGGGTTTTCCATCTGTGCAAAAGGGTATTGTTGGTCATGTTGTCTGTCAGCACTCCATATCTGCAACCTAAGGGCCTCGAGACATGATATCCTTAGTTATCGACAAAATGGGGATAATGTGTCGAAGAGGGGTCCAAGGGGAAATAATTTATAGGTATTAATTCAAACCCACATTTCTGAATTTTATTATCATTTGCGGAAAACTTATATTTATGGTGGAGTGTATGAGAGCCCAATAATTGAATACATGTCATAGGGTGGGTGTGAGATTCACATCCCATAGTTATTGGAGAGCATGGGGATGAAGTACAATCAACATTGGGTATAGTGACCAGTTAATTGTCTTGGGAAAAGAGAGGAAATTTGTATGGGTAGTAACATACAGTTTTACTCGAGGTTTTTCACATTAACAACAAGTAGTGAAGAGGGGAGAGGAGCTTGGGAGATGGAACAACAAGGTTGGGTGAATTCTAGAGCATGTTGGAGCATTTAGAGCTAGAAATTGAAGGGTCAGGTTGTCAGGCCCGAAGAGTGTACTCCTGGGTGAGTTTCACTGTATCAACAAGTGTTTGTTCTTGTTTTTTTTGGTGGTTTTCCTGGCACTGAGTTCCCTTGAGTTCCAAACAGAGAGATTCCTAGCTACCTGAGTTCGAGAGACCCTGATAAATGAATGGGATGCCCGATGGAATGAGAGAAATGAAGGAGTAGATTCTTTGGGTTGTCAAGGTCAAGAGGAAGAGATATGGAGGAAAGTTGGGATAGTTGTAGGAGAAAACCAGTGGGTTGTGTGATATTGAGTTGTGAGGGAATTGTGAGAGGCACCCTTCTTTTGTGGATTCCTAGCCGTAGCTCAGGGGTGACTTGTTGTTGATATTTGGAAAAAGAGGTTTATGGTGGGGTGGAGTGTCCTTCCCAGGTAGCTAGTTGCACAAACTCTCTTTTAAAGATAAGCGTTTATCTATTTTGTTGAGTTATTTATGAGATCATTGTTGTGCACTTACTCTGTGAATGAGAATGGTTTTATATGTTGTTATAGATATTTTATTAGTTGCATTCATTCTCATTTATAATGTTGTAGTTGCATTTAATTATGGGTATTAGAATCTGGTTGTAAATGTGAATAAATCGTAGCTGGTAAGCTACAAGAATTTAATTAGTAGAAGTAAATTTTGTTCTATGTGTTTTTCCGCAAGTAATTCTCCCTAGTTAAGCTAGGGAACATTATAGAATGGTATCATAACTCAATATTAAAGACTGATCTTGTATGGCAAAGGAGCCAACACGAATTGAGTGGATTCGTGGTTATAGATTTCATCTTGTGGCAAATTTAGGGGGAAAATAGTGAACAAAAGTCAAATCCGCAAATTACGAGCAAATTTCTAGTTTCAGTGCTTCAAAGTAGACAATGAAGAAAACTTATGGCGTCGATTTGAAAGTTTCAAAGTTGAATTCAGCCATGGAAGTTGAATTTATGTGTGTTTCAGGGCGACTATGAAGTTTTGCGGATTGACAACCTAGATTAATTCGATTGTGAGAATCAACGATCGAGATTCAATCTTGAAGCGAAGCATGAGGTTGAATCCAAAGGGAGGATCCCAATGGTATGATTCAAGTGAACAAGAATTGTTCATTGTATCGAGGGTCAATCCTAGCCGCCCATCGAAAGTCGGGTTTCATAAAAGTCTTGAAGCACAGCCCAATTTTGAAGTCCGAAGAAGAGAAGCACGAGGGAAGAAGCCTGAAAGAATGAGAGTTATTAGATCAATCAGGGTAATTCTCAGTCGTCAAACCTTGTGAATATGTTCTTTTAGAAAATTGTTTCCAGGAGAGCTCCTTCGGAAGGCTTGGGCGTGTTTCACGTCCCGAAGAAGTCAGTCTAACCAAATTAAAAGCCGAGCAGTTAAGGCTTTTCGAGAAGATCTAAACCACCGAACATGATAAATTTAAACCATTAGATCTATTGGAAAGGAAACTTTAGAAAGGTCAAGGAGCATGGAAAGTTGTGTTTCTGATGGAGGGTTTCCAATGGGAAGACTTCGACAATGTTTCAAATTGTGGATTTCAAGGAATTTGCATACCCAATGATTGAAGCTTTCCGATGGGAAGGTTCTGAATAAGAGTTTTGATAGGCCTGTGGAGGACTATCCACAGCTTCACAAGGACAAAAAGATCAAATATTGGGATTAATCCCAATTTTTAGATCAATGGTTTGGATCTAAAGACCGTTACAACAGTAAATTAGTGAATTTTTCCATGAAAATTCCAATTTTTGAAGGTCTTCATCTTGCAAGGCATTTTGAGGGCCCAAACAACATTTTTAGAAAATAAGATTTGTATGAAAATGTGTGTTCTTTCAAGACACACAATATTTTTTTTTAAATAATAGAGCTTAAAGAGGTATTTCTAGCAAGCTAAATTGTTTTCTAAACAAAGCTTGTATGAGGGAGTTGCAACCAAAACATTTAAGGGTAAAATTTAGTACCAGATTTCTTTTAGAGGGAATAACTCCTAGATCAAGAGTCATTTTGGGGCCCAGGAGTAGTCTATGGAAAGATCATGGACTATAGAAGTTAGACATGGAGCCAGATTTGAGTTTTGGGTATCTAAAAATGTGTTGGGAGAGAAAGAGGACACATGTAGCATGCATGGTTGAAAAAGGGAAAACGGTCAAAACTTCTGAAGACCATAACTTTTTGCTCAGAACTAGAAATTGGGAAAATAAATAGTTGATGGAAAGGTCTTGAGGAGGAGAATCCATATTTTAACTCAGAAAATTAATTTAAGTAGAAGTAATCTTATAGAGTGAATTTGATATATTGTAAAACGAGGTAGTTTCTTTGTCTTATTATATTTTGTCACCGACATGCATGGATGAACTCTTAATCCTATGATACTACATGTACATTATGTTTATAATTCAATAGAATAGACTCATCACAAAAAAAAGATATATTGTAAAAGGAGGTTGTCCCCTTAAAGGGGATTATCTTTATTTCTACTTTTATGCTAATTTTGGCATTTTACCCATAACATTTGGTATCAAAGTAGACAGTGCTTGGCTTGGCTCCTTAAAGTGAGTCAACTTACCATTTTCACTCTAATATTTTTAAAGGAGTTTTCAAGGGATCAAATTTTTAGGGTGTATAAAGAACATAGATAATTACCTTGTGATATGATTTTAGATTCTTCTTCGCTACACTTTCAAAGTTACAAGATGTGGAAGTCAAGGATTTTGACTAATCGTGATTCCTGAAACTGGACTCAAATGGGTGTTCTCAATAAAATGGTCTTATCTAATGCTAGAAAGCTCCAAATATTGTTCCATAAGCATAGTTGGAAATAATATGGAATAGAGTGTTGCATATCCAAAATTTAGATTCTAATCTATAAAAACTTGACATGTGGCATACTGTACAAGTTCACTCTTTCAAAAACTGTCAAAATCAATTACTTTTGAGAAAATTGTCTAACATTTTCTTGGTACATTAGAATTTATAGAGATCTATGTAATTTTAGAGAATACATACCATGTTATTATAGGATAAAATTTTAGACTTTTATGTGTAAAAATATTAGATTCGCATCAAGTATAACGTCTGTTGGATCAATCACTTGCACATGTCCTTCTTAATGTTGGGGGCTCTCATACCTAGGGTTTTTCTAGAGTTTGACCAACAAAAACCCCAAGGCATCGACATATCAATCCTCAGTCAAAGAATAGAGAAGGTCTCACTCGATATTCCATGAGGATCATAGAGACCATTTAGTCTTCTATCGGTGATGATGAAGGACTAATTGGACAAAATTTCATCCAATTGGGAATTCAAAAAATCCATTGAACACTACTTAACAATTGACAATAAGAAACAACAATAAACACATTCCATTGACACATAAGTGACACACCATGAGACCAAAATTACTACATCTTTATTATCTTCATTCTGTCACCACAAACATACATTAATCAATTCATACATTGAAAACAATATAGTCTTTCTCTCTTATGCAATTCCTCACTTTTACATTACACCGCACCATGCACTTTTTCCGGACTCTGTAAGTGTGAAAAACTTGGACTTACAACCAGGGACATTACAAAATGTATGCTCATAGCGAGCTCAATATCACCCATACAACAACAACCCACTAACCAACTCACCAACTAACTAACTATGTTTCTGTTGTTTTTTCTTCGTTTTATATCCTTCTCTGCTCTAACCCTCAGTCACATTTAGTTCTTCTCTACTCGCTCAAATAACAACTAGTCCCATAGGTTTTTGTCACCCAAATGCATTCCACATTTTCTTTTTGGAATCATGGCAATCTCAACTACCTTGCCAAATCATCTTCTTGTTGATCCACAATCCCTCGTGCTGTCTGTAGTAATAATTTTGGAAGATTTCCCAAATATTCTTTTCTTCGCTCTAACGTGCATGCACAATCTTCTTGATTTATAGAATGCATCACAAAAATTGGATTGGTATGCATTGATAGAACTCTAACTAGCACTCATTTAACAAAACTTGAGCTAGCATGTGCACCTCCTGTTACCCCTCGCGTAGCTTCTTGAGTGCGCTCAAAACTAGAATGAGCACACAACTTAGTTTGTGCTTGTGCATGTGCACGATATTTAACCAAAAATTTGGGTGCCAATATCCCCCCACCACTATTACTTGGTTCATCCTCGAGCCAACTGCCTCAGTAAATGACCAATGCCAAAGACAAAACTATTGGTGATCAGGTTCATTGAGGATGCCTTGGATTTCCTGGGTTAGCCTCAACAAAATGCATTTGTTAGAGGTTATGTTGGGAATCAGAGGTTATGTTGGGAAGCTTCAAGTTCTTTTCAAGCATTTGACTCTTGTTTCTATTGAGACATGGTGTCTGCATGGCTCAAGGACTCTCAGTCAAACTGGAGGCATAAGTGTGTGTGCTCTCGGGAGAGAGTTTGGTTTGTCTCACTAAGCTCATAGATCATGGTAGTCACTAATCCCTGGAACTTTGTAGTAGGGAGCATGGAAAGGTATAACTCTATCTTTATCGAGTCAGAGGGAATCATAGAAAGTGGGATGACACGTAGAATTTTTATGTGGCTCAATCCTGGAGCATCTATGAATTGGGGTTCTGTGGGTGGAGAACCTAGTGGTGATGGTAAATCAAGTTGTTTCCCTAGAGAGTCCACCTTCTACACCATAGAATATTGGAATGCCTTTTGTTTGGCCAATTGGGCACAAAGATACTTCATCAGTTTAGTGATTTGTCGGTTAGAACTTGGGGAGCCCACCTCTTCCTGCTTCATGGTAGTGGTTTGTCTGAATTTTCTCCAAATTGAATGAGTGTAACCAACTATCATATTGACCGTTGTTATTACCAATATTTCCCATCGCCGAATATTCCCAGATAATGATGATTTAGATGGCGTCATACATGTGCTAGTATTATTCTTCTAGGGCACTGCACATTCTTCCTATGCAACCCTATAGTAGTGCAACCTAGATTATTTTGGCCATAGTGACCGCTCGTGGGTCACAATGTTTCCTCCTACGTTCCCAACCGGTCAGCTTCTTCCATGGAGGCACTAGGATAGGCTCAGTCATTTTGGTAGTATCCACTAACTAACCATTTCATCTGCATTTATACCCAACTCTTCTATTTTCTCAATGGGGTTGGGGAAGAGCGAAGAAGTAAACGTTCATTCGGTTACCCTAGGTGGAGTAGTTGTTTTCTTCCACTGTGCACACAACTCCCTTCTCTTCCTAGTAGAGAACCGGGGACATGAGGGTACATAGTGAATTTTTGGCCACACACACCGGGACTTTAGATATTGGTTGTGTGCCCCACGCTTGGCTATTTGTTTCCTTTAACAAGAACATGTGTATTGATGGATATCTACATATGGTTTGAATCGTTCCCTCATCGACTCTTCCACAAATTCCCATTCATGACAAAGTTATTGATGTGTTGCCCACCATTATGCCGGTATCTCTATGAGCACTGTATCAAGAGCACAAGCCCGGTGTTGGTAGAGAATGTGTTGTATCTAGGAAATAAATGCATTCACCAGGTCTGACTCATAGAACTGGTAGGATCCAAACTCTTCCTCATGCACCTTGGTGGTGATACACATGCATCTCCATGTTGAGATTTCGTAAAGCTTGTTCTTACACCTTTCCATGATATCTTCCAAATAAATATCATAGGATTTCACACTCCAACATCTTAATTCTCCATCCATGGTGGGATTGATATAATCTTCCCTAGGCCCTGTGATCTCATAGATATTCTCAATGATAGAACTTTTTCCATCTTTATCCACTAGCTCATTGTATATGTCCCCTTCATTAAGATCTGGATTATGTGTAGGGTGTCTGTTTCAAAGGACATCTGCCTCTTCTTCAAATTGAACACTGCAATATTTTCGAAAGCCCAATCAATGCCAAGTGGTGTAGGGTAGGGATCATATATATCCGTAATTTCTATGCCTTCAAAATCATCCTTCGTTTTCACCCCTTTTATGTTCACCTCAAACTTCTCCAATCGACCGATGGGGTAGATCATGTATTGATTTTCCAATCGTATCTAGTTGGGTGACCAGATGAAAATTTGTTTACCCATCAATTCCCATGACTTCTTAGGCATGATGTTCACATTGGAACCTAGATCCAACATGATCGCATCCATTTCATAACTACCAATTTTAGCAGTCATCTTGAACTCTCTTCATGTGTGATTCTGCTTACTGACCTAGCACAGATCCATTTTTGGTAGAGGGGCTGATATATCCTTCTCTGTCCCTTGGTAGCTGTTTTCATCCGTTGTGCACATGGCTCCCTTATTTTCCTACTAGAGAACTATGGGATTGGGGGTACAAAGTTATTTTTTTTGTGGCACGCATCGGTCCTTTAGATATTGGATGCACGTCTTGCGTTGCTACTTGGATATCCATCACCTTTCACAAGAGCACACATATCTATGGATATATATATTTGGACTAAATCTTTCCCTCAACGAATCTTCCACGGATTCCCATTCACAATAAAGTTATCAATGTGTTGACCACCACTGTGTAGGTATCCCTATGAGTGTTGTATCAAGAGAAAAAACACGATGGTGTTCGAGAATGTGATGCATCCAAGAAATAAACACATCTACCAAATACGACCCATAGAACTGGTAGGATACAAACTCTTCCTCGTGCACCTTGGTGGTGCTACGCATGCATATCCTTGTTGAGACTTTGTAAAACTTATTCTTCCACCTTTCCATGGCATCTTCTGAATCAATATCATAGGATTTCATGCTCCTACATCTTAGTTCTCCATCCACGGTGGGATTGATATAATATTCCATGGTCCGTGTGATCTTATAGATATTCTCAATGACATAAATTTGTCCATCTTCATCCACTGGATCATTGTATATGTCCCCATTCATTAGGATATGGATTACATGCAGGGTGTCTGTTTCAAACAAAATCTGCCTCTTCTTCAAATTCAACACTGCATTATTTTCAAAGACCCAATCAATGCCATGTAGTGTAGGGAAGGGATCATAATCATTCGTAATTTCAATGAATTCAAAATAAGCCTTCATCTTCACGCCTTCTATGTTCACCTCAAATTGATCCAATCGGCCTACAGGGTAGATCCTATACTAATTTTCCAACCACAACTAGATGGGCGAATAGACCAAAAAAAATTACCCATCAATTCCCAGGACTTCTTAAGCAAGATTTTCATGTCGGAACCTAGATCCAACATGACCCCATCCATTTCATAACTACCATTGTTAGTTGTCATATTGAACTCTCTTCATGTGTGATTATGTTTACTGACCTAACACAAATCCATTTCTGGTAGAGGGGATGATATATCCTTCTTCGTCTCATATTCCCCCATGCAGGTAGCTAACATCTGCGTGAACTTTCTCGCAACATCAGGATCAGTTAACAATATCAAACAACAATGTAAGAAGATACTTCCTTGATTCTTAGTTTCTGTTTCACGACATAACTCATGTAGTGCTTCTTCATGCATCGTGCATTTCAACTGCTCAGGCACTTGTTCCAAAATATCTCTTTTTTTAGCGCGTCACATCTCCTCTTGTCTATGTGCTTCTTCTAATGACCTCTACATCACGTGCTATATTTCTTCATGCATGTGAGATTCCTCCAATGACCTCTACATCACATGATGTAATTCTTCACGGGTGCGATCATCTTCCTATGACATTTGTGTTGTTCACTAGACCTCTTCGTGAATCTGGGCCTTCTCAAGTGACCTTTCAATCGCGCGTTCTAGCTCCTCTCATGCTATTTCTTCTTCAATGAACCTTTGTGCATCACATAGAAACTTATTTTTTTGAGTAACATCAAGCTTATGAAGGGGTTGTATTGCATTTTGTATCTTCCTCTCCAGCCTTTTCCTTTAGCTTTGAGCATGCTCAAAGTTCATTCGTATCTTTGTGCTACTGCGGGTTATCACCCATACATATATTTGATAATCATTTCTCTGATTTATATGTGGCTTTGAGTGCATCATATTGGAATGTGCCTTATTTTCTTCCCACCTCTTCAATAAGTCGAGACAATCCTTGCTGGCGTGCTTGGGGATGTAACAATACCCATAGAGAGCATGTAGTTTGGTAAAAAACCTTGACACATGGCCAATTTCTCCACAATTTAAACAAGTGGGGGGTCTGCCTCCCACTCCCCCATGTCCTTTTCCATGACTACATTGATATCCACCTCGGGGACCTCCTTGATAGCCACCTCTCTCAACACTTCCATGGTCACCACCCTTATGTTCTTCTTGTACTTGAAATGCATCATGGGTATGGTCTTGCATCAACTTGAGTGACTGCATTTGTTGATATCATGTCCCACAGACTTACAAAATTCATAGAATGGACTATGATGCATCTTATGATATTTATCCAATGTTTAGAAGCGGGGTGGTACATGGCCCCATTGTCTGTAAATTTCGCACCATTTTGTTTGTGTCCCAACTGGGAATGAACTCGATGTGCACATTGCCACATAATTACCAAGTACATGGCACTCATCTTTATGATGCCCTTTATACCTACATGTGGTACACCATATGTGCTCACGCACAACTTTCAACTTTGTCATATATTGTAATTGCATCGTCAGTTTGACCAGCTGAGGTTATACCTATGCCGACCCTTCTAGAGTCTCTCCTCCTCCTTGTGTAGCTTCTAAGCACATTCCAATTTCTACTGCTTATTCCTGTGTCGTCACCTTCTATTGGGTGAGAAAGACTTAGATATGGGGAAATAACCCTACAATGAACCATTCTCTATGCTTCACGTCCTAGATATGGAACGTTAGCCTATCTAGTAAAATTTTGAACCATTGGTCATAATCCCACACGGTTTCTCCCTACTTCTACTTAATCTCTTTAATATCTATAATGCACTCATATTCTAACATAGGTTTCTAAAATTCCTTAAGAAAATCTCTCTTGATCTATGTCAAATCCCTTGCTTGTCCCACCAACATGGTAGCCTTATACTTCATGTACCACGTCAAGGCTATATCCCTCAATGCGGTCTCTAGCTGTGCAATCTTTGTTGCCTCATATGTGATCCTCTTCATAGACCATATTCCTTCACACGTGAAACAATTCTGCTCTGCATCATCTCTACCCATCCCATGGAATACATGTAACCTAAGGGTATTATCCTAATTTTCCATCTTCAATCCCAAACTTTGTCCTCATACTTGACTATTGGGTGTCAAAGATATCAATAGCGATGCTCTTACTGGTGAAGTAGTATTTGTTGAGAAAATATTGCCATTGATGTCAAAATGGTAGTGATGATGATGATGTGGTAGTAATGATAAGGATTTAATAGTGATTATGATGATGTGGTAGTAATGATAAGGATGTAATAGTGATTAAAACGGGAGATTGCTTGAGTATTGAAGCCATGAAGCCAAGTGAAGAAGCCTTGAAGCCATGAAGCCAAGTGAAGAAGCCTTGAAGCCATAAATGCAAGTGAATAATCCTTGATATTGTTTGATTATTGAAGTCATGAATCCAAGTGAAGAATCCTTGAAGCCATGAAGCCAAGAAAAGGATCCTTGAAGCCATGAAGCCAAGAGAAGAAGCCTTGAAGACATGTTGATGAAGCCTTGAGAAGCCAACATGCACTAGTCAACCATGAGGACAAGTCAATGTCAAAACAAATTGAAGAAGCCCCTGAAGCAGTAATGATGTGTCCACTCGAAGAAGCCTTGAAGTTCCTTGAAGGAGCCTTGACATAAATACATATAAGTCCAAAGTGGTCCCCTTATGGCGTAGCTTTCAAGAATGGACCTCACAAGATGAGATAACATGTGGCTGTTTCCACATGCCCACTTTTAGTTGTACACAAATGGAGCCCCAAAGGAGCCTTGAAGAATCCCTAAAACCAAGTGAAGAAGTCCCTAAAGTCAAGTGAAGAATCCTACAAATATCCAAGACAAAGATTGGAAGATGGAGATTGTTGAAATTGTTATTTGTGGTCAATTTGGTTACCCTATATTTGAGGTCATTTTTACCCTACATAACTAACTCAAATGGAATTAAATGTCATATGGTTGGAAATATTATTTTGACAGCTTTCGAACTGTATATGAAAGTCCCTCTAACTCTCTAGGAATGAGGCAATATGAATTTTTTCGTCCAACAACCTAGCCAAAAAATTGACGTCCGCTCAACTAATTTTTGGGGACATAATTACTATAAAATACATGATAGAATTTCACATTTTTATGGTAAGCCAACTAAGATATCAAATATGAGGTGCACTCAAGGTATTGGGGTGTCTTTCTAGTGTTCAAGAGAAGTCTAAGGGATTCTCATAAGGTCTTTTTTATTCTCAAGGTATGCTATAAGGTTGTGATGTTGTTGTAAGGTTGTGAGGTTGTCGTATGCACTACTATGATGTAGTGATGTTGTCATATGCTTTGCTATGAAGATTTTATGTTGGCATGATGATGTTGTATGCTCTGCTACGAATTTGAGATATTTCTATGATGTTTTCATGAGGTTTTGATACTTCCATATGCTCTGCTATGAAGTTGTGATGTTGTCGCAAGGTTGTGATAGTACCATATGCGCTGCTATGAAGTTGTGGTGTTGTTGTTATTTTTCTGTGAGTGGATGTTTCCTTCAGTGGACATTGTTGTGAATGGATGTTACAGTTAGTGGATGTTTCCATCAGTGATTACATTCTAGGAATGATGCTATGAGGCTTGCTAGGGTTTGAAGGATTGTCTACAGAATGAAGCATGCAGGTGAAGTCAGAAGTACTTTGTGTATGAAGATATTGGATTGAAAATATCTTATTGAGTTGGTACTTATTTAAAAATATTGGTGTCTTCATTCAACGAATTGGTTCCTGTGCATTAGGTAGTGGTTGCTTCCTTCCAGTTGGATCTAGTAAAGCCAAGGGGTTGGTGCCTCCTTCCAATCGATGCTAGTAAATCAGGGAGTTGGAGCTTCCTTCACGTTGGTGCCTGTAAATCGGTGGGTTAGTTCCTTCTTCTAGTTGTTGTTGGAGAATCTTGTAATACGGTTCTTCCTATGAATGTAATCTTAACATGATATAAGCGAAGCATTATGTGTTTTTTCTCCCATTTGGGTTTCCACGTAAAAATCATTGTGTTCTGTGTATGCTTTTTTTGTGATGATGAATGACAATGTTAATGGTTAATGCTTACATGATGTTCTTAGGGTTAAAAATGGTAAAAAGTGCTCAATATTGCTTCACCACCCCCCCCCCCCCTCTCAGTATTGGTGAATATTCCAACAATTGGTATCAGAGCCAGTTCCTTCTCGAACAATCTAACCACTAGAAGGAAGATCATGAATATTCAGGAAGTTTACTCTGCAGATGAGTTTCATTGTTCAATGGATCAGAATTTGTTCATTGGAGCATAATGATGAGAGAATTTTTACAGGAACGAGGGTTTGACATTTGGAAATCAGTATTAGATGGTTACACAACTCCAAAAGGAACGCCAAAGGGTGCAGAAACAAAGAATCTACAAAAAGAAAATGCAATGGAATCGAACATAATTATAAGGGGATTATTAGAGTCTTAAAAGAAAAGAAATGAGATGAAGTTGGAAATCATTTATCAAGTAAATATCTTTGGGACAAACTACAATAAAACTACACAAAGGAAGCAATGCACGAATGTGAAAACTATCAAAAGGAAGATACACCAAAGAAAGAAGCAACATGAAAGAAAATAGATGACACCCCAAATAAACATGCAGCTGATGAATCAAGTAAAGAAAATGTGAAGGAAGTCGAATCAAGTAAGTATTCTTGTGGTGATAAATTAAATCTTCATGACATTAGATGTACCTATGCAAATGAAAGCAGTTTTGACAAAGATAAAGATGAAAGAAAAAGCCATGCCTTGGAAGAATAAGAGAATGATGAAGTAGAAGCTGAAGTAGACCTTTAAGGCGAACTGATTAGTGCTCCATATTATTTTAGGAATGGAAGGGAGAAGAAAAAAATTCTAATGGAACAACTGCAGAGGTATCCAAAAAAGAATACATTGCTAGAAGTGAAGCTAAGTGAGGTTGAAAAGAATGCCATTTTTTTTAAAGGAACAAGTATAAGTGACTAAGAAGACTAAAGAAACATTGAAGAATCAATTAGAAGAGAAAGATACCCAACTAAGCACAAACCTCCAGAATGATATGATTCAAATATAAGAGGACAAGAAAATTGAAGTCCTAGACAATGAACTATAAGAGAAGGAAGAAATATGTCAAGCAAAAGAACTTGAAATTGTTTCTCTAAGAGAAGAAATGAAAATGATAGCTTCCACAAACTTGAAGTTTGGGAAGAGTTCATCAGCCTTAGAAGATATGCTGAATCAACATAGATATCTCAATGACAAGACAAGTATTGGGTATGACCACAAGCATAAACACATTGAATAATAAAACAGTTTCAAACTACCAAGAAAGACCTAAGAAAGACCTAAAATTCATACAAATGGTTCAAAATATTCCAATAGAAGATTAAAATACCATGATCAATCAACATATGATAAGAAATCATTTCAAAGAATACCCTTTGCTCCCATGTATCAAAGTTTCTTTCCTAGTTATTGTTTTTCTTGCAACAATTTTAGACATAAGGCTATAGACTGTAGATATTATGCAAGAAATACTCAAGTAAGGAATAGAGGTATCTACAATAATGTTGAATGTTACAAATGCCACAACTATGGACACATAGCTCAAGACTATAGAAGCATGATGGAGTCTTCCACGAAAGAAAATTCTCGTATCAAATATAAGGTGTGGAGAAGAAAACAAAAACAAGAAGAACATGTCAATGGAGAATTCTCAGAGGACATACCCACAAGAGTTGTAAAGATGAGTAACAATGATAAATCTACAAGTAAAGAGGAAGATGTTGAGATTAAAAATAATGATCCTACAACAAAGCAACATTATAAATTATTATAGACAATTTGGCATAGAGACTTCCAGTATCGTGGATAATGTTGAGGGGGAATCTAAGTAGTAGGTGATGAAGACCAAAGAAAGGATAACAAAGGATTGTACATAGAAAAATAAAGTGGTTCGGTAAATCATACAAGAGGATGGTGAGAGCTACTTCATAAAGCTTCAATAAATGACCCAATCTAAGGGGGAGTTAGCATAGTCAAAGGGGGATTATTATCGAAAACGAAAGATGCTCACAAAGATAGCATTACCGTCAAAAGAAGGAACCATTGATGACAAAGGGAGTAGAAAAATGAGTTAAATGACAGTGGATTAAAGCATGAAGAAAGGAGGAGTAATATAATAAGAAAGTGAATCATGAAATTCCATAGGGGGAGAAACTTTTTATCATGTATGTCAAAGGGGAGAGAAACAAATTGTTGGTGACAGGGGGAATCAATGATAAGAAAAAAATATCCATTTTCCATTGATGTCAAGGGGGGAGAGAAACAAAGTGATGGATAGAGTGAGCATGCATCACTGTAAAAGGTAGAAGGTGTTTACATCAATGAAAAAGAGGGATATTGTTGAGGAAATGTTGTCATTGATGTGAAAATGGCAGTGATGATGATGATGACGTGGTAGTAATGATAAGAATGAACAATGATGATGATGATGTGGTAGTGAAAAATGGATATTGTTTAAGTATTAAATCCATGAATCCATGAAGCCAAGTAAAGAATCCTTGAAGCCATGAAGCCAAGTGAAGAAGCCTTGAATCCATTAATCCAAGTAAATAGGCCTTGAATCCATGAAGCCAAGAGAAGAAGCCTTGAAGACATGTTGATGAAACCTTGAGAAGCCAACATGCAATAGTCAAGCCATGAGAACAAGTCAATGTCAAAGAAAATTGAAGAAGCCCCTGAAGCTGTAATCATGTGTCCACTTGAAGAATCCTTCAAGTTCCTTGAAGGAGACTTGACCTAAATGTATATAACTCCAAAGTGGTCCCTTTATGGCATAACTTTTAAGCATGTCCCTCATAGGATGAGATAACATGTGCTTTTTTACAAATACCCACTTTGAGTTGTACACAAATGGAGCTATGAAGGAGCCTTGAAGAAGACCTAAAACCAAGTGAAGAATCCCCTAAATTCAAGTGAAGAATCCTACAGATGTCCAAGATAAATATTGTAATATGGAGATTGTTGAAACTATTATTTGTGGTCAATTTGGATACCTTATCTTTCTGGTGATTTTTACCCTACATAACTAACTCAAATGGAAGCACAAGTTACCTTGTTTAAAATATTATTCCAAGAGATTTCCAATGGTATATGGAATTCCCTCTAACTTCCTAGGAACGAGGATATATGAGTTTTCCCGTCCGACAACCCAGCCATAAAATTGAGGTCGGTTCAACTGATTTTTGGGGACAAATTATTATAACTACATGATAGAATTTCACATTTTTAAGGGAAACCAATTAAGAGATCAAGTCTGAGGTGCACTCAAGGTATTGGGGTGTCCTTATGTTGTGCAAGAGAAGTCTGAGGGATTTTCTTAAGGTGTTTTTTACTCTCAAGGTATGTTATAAGGTTTTTATGTTGCCCTAAGGTTGTGAGGTTGTCGTATGCACTATAGCGAGGTAGTGATGTTGTTGTATGCTCTGGTATGAAGTTGCGGTGCTATTGTGATGTTGTTGAGAGGTTTTGATGCTTATGAATGCTCTGCTATGAAGTTGTGATATTGTTTTGATGTTTTTGTGAGGTTGTGATACTACCATATGCTTTTCTATGAAGTTGTGATGTTGTCATGAGGTTGTGATACTACCATATGCTCTCCTATAAAGTTGTGATGTTGTTGTGAGTGGATGTTTCCATTAGTGGATGTTGCCATGAATGGATGTTACCTTCATTGGATGTTTCCATCATTGATTATATTCTGGGAATGATGCTATGAGGCTTGCTAGGGTTTGAAGGATTGTCTACGGTATGAAGCATGCAGGTGAAGTCAGAAGTACTATGTGTATGAAGATATTGGATTGGCGATATCTTATTGATTTGGTTCTTAGTTGAAAAGATTGGTGTCTTCATTCAACAGGTTGGTGCATGTGCTTTAGGTAGTGGGTGCTTCCTTCTAGTTGGAGCCGACAAAGCTAGAGGGTTGGTGCCTCCTTCCAGTTGGTTCTAGAGAATCTTAAAATTTGGCGTTTCCTATGAATGTAATCTTAACATGATATGAGAAAAGAATTATGTGGTTTTTCTCTCGTTTGTTTTCCACGTAAAACTCATTGTGTTATGTGTATGTTGTTTTTGTGATGATGAATGGCATTGTTAATTGTTAATGTTTACATGATGTAATTAAGGTTAAAAATGGTAAAATTTTCTCAATATTGATTCACCCCCCCTCTCAGTATTGGTGAATATTCCAACAATGTTGAATTTCTCTTCTTCTTCACTCGTCACTTCTCTTCTTTCTTCTCCTACTCTTTCTCCTACTCCAATCACCTCATTGTTTGTTGTTCTTTCTTCTTGATTATAAATTTGCAAGGGGGGTCATTCAAAGGGGGATAACTCCATATTCATCTAACATTTATTGTGAGGTGACCCCGAGAGTTTTCTACCTACAACCGCGCATTACCATCAATTATCACCAATTCTTCTCCCCCACCACTAGGTTATCCTCCATCTCCCTCTCCTTCTCCTGTGCCTCTACTCTATGCTTCATCTTCATCCAAAGTTGTGATACTCCGCAACAGCCAAGGGTTTCATACTTTGTCTTATGGGCCCCTTCTAACACTACTATTGGTATCTTTATTGGATACCTTACTCTCGACATCGTGCCTCTTCATGAGCCTATCTTCACTTGTGCTCTTCTCTGGCACAACACGTGATTCAACACTTTCTCCTAGTGTGGTCTCCTTCCTCTTCATCCTAGGAATGATCCCTTGTCACACACCCCTTGCTAACTTCCCCCCACTTCTCTACTCCACTTTCCTTCTTGACTAAACTCTTCTTGTGTATCTTTCAACTCTTTCTCTCCTCTTCTCGTTTGGTTCCATTCTACTCCTCACCTCATCTCAACAACTCTTGAATCCTCCTCAATGGATCCATCTCTTATTTCCCATTGTTTCCCCGTCTTCTTGTCCACCCCCCTAGTGCTAGGGGAGTCTACTCAACCATCTTGTCAGGATCTATGCACATCAACCCCTTCTCCACTAACAATATCTTTATATAGAGTGGGATTTATTCTAGCAATATTTTCTTAGGACCTTCTATGAACTTCCTTTAAGCTTCACTGAAAGAGTCAATGTACTCCACAACAAATTCAATTATATAACCATCCTTCACTCAAGAAAACCAAAAATCATTGGATTGGGTCCACTTGTTATCCAATTCCTTCAACCTATCAATTATGGATTGATCCCAAACTATCCACTCTAGTGGCCTCAAATAAGTATTAGTGGCAGTATGCCTTTTCATCCATTTAGACAATAGACAGAGAAATTCAACAAAGAAAATCCCATGCATATCAATGTAGAGATACCTATATTTCTATAGTTCCACATTAACCTTCATACCTTGAGTCTCCCTTCAAGAAAACTCATCTTCCTTCGCAGTCAACCAATCTCGATTTTCCTTCCAATATGGATACCACCTTATTATTTTCCTTCATTATTCAATATAATACTTTCAATTCCTGACGATGGAACCATTTTATGGCTCAATCACACATGCATGGGTCCTTCCTAATGTTGGGGGTTTAATACCCATGGTTCGTCCAAAGTTTGACCAACAAAACCCCCAAGGAATCGCAATATCAATCCTTAATAAAAAAACTGAAGAAGGTATCACCCAAGATGCCATGAGGATCACAGAGACCATATGGTCTTGTGTTAGTGATGATGAAGGATTATTTGGAAAAAAAATCATTTAGGTGGGAATTCAGACAATCCATTGAACACTACTTAACAATTGACAATAAGCAACAACAATACACACATTCCATTGAAACATATGTAACTCACCATGAGACAATAATCAATGCATCTTTATTATCTTCATTATGTTAACATAAACATACATTAAGCAGTCCATACATTGACAACATCAAAGTATTTCTCTCTTATGCAATTCCTCATTGTTACATAACATCACGCCATGCACTTTGTCTATACTTTGTAAATGTGATAGACTCATACCTACAACCAGGGAAATTACAAAATATATGCTCAGAGCGAGCTCAATAGAACCCATACAACAACAACCCACTAACCAACTCACTAACTAACTAACTCTATTTTTGTTGTTGTTGCTTCCTTTTATATCATTTTCTACTATGGCACTCAATCACTTTTAGTTTTGCTTGACTCACTCAATTCACAACCAGTCTCACATGCTTTTGTCACCCACATGCATTCCATGTTTCCCTTTTGGAATCATAGAAATCTCAACTACATTTCCATCTCATATTCTTGTTGCTCTAAGATATCTCATGTTTTCTGTAGTAATCATTCAGTAATATTTCCCAAATATTTTTTTCTTGATTTTGATGTGCATGTGTTGTCGTCTTTATTTTTGGCATGCATCACAAAACTTGGACCGATGCTCATTGATAGAACTTGAACTAGTGTGCATTTAAAAAAAAATGATCTAGCGTGCATGTCCCATGTTACCCCTCGCACAACTACTTGAGTCTATGCAAAACTGAAATGAGCACACACAACTTTGTTTATGTGTGTTCGTCAATAGTCATGAGGATTCAAAGGTTTGCATGTCAGCATGTGGAATGTCGAGACTAAGTCTAATGGAAGAAGAGATAGGCAAGAGCATGTAAGTATGAGGATCCTATAGAGATAAGTGCAGAGTTGTAGGGTTGATAATGACAAGATTATGAAGGCTCGGGAAGAGATAATTCAAATCTTAAACATGTTGCAGAAGCAAGCCAATAAGGACTCTGGCGTAAAGCAAGAAGCTAGTGGTAGACAAGTGACAACATCCAAATCCCATAGCAGAAGTGATGGGCATGGGAATGATAGGCAACCAAGGAGTAGGAGTAGGTGCCATCATTCCCCGGGAAATCCATCATGTCAGTTCAGGGCCAAGGAGCATCCCAAGTGTTTTCCCTATTAGGAGGAAGAGGAGAAGGCATGAAGGAGACATCTTGCAAGGTGAACTCAGGAAGATCAAGCCACCAAATTTCAATGGTGAGCATAGGAAGGGATAATAGGTTGAGGCATGGATGTTGGAAATGAAGAATATTTCTAGTTGCATGATTACCCCTCCAGGGTAGAAAAAATAATTGCAAACTACCACTTGCATGGAAAAGTAACCATGTGGTGGGATCAGCTTAAGCAAGCCAAGCACCTTGATGAGAAGAGGGTATCATGGACGAAGTTCAAAGGATATTTCCAAGAGAAATATTTATTTTATCATTACTATGAGAGGAAGATGAAAGAGTTCTTTGAAATCGAGTTGGAAATCATGACAATGGATGAGTATGAGTAGAGGTTTTTTGAATTGTTGAAGTGTGTGGACTTCATAAAAGATAAAAAAAAATCAAAATCCAAAGGTTTCTTAGGGAATTACCCTCCTTCTACAGTGACAAGATATAATTTGATAACCCTGGGACTTTGGACGAATAAATAAGGAGAGCAAAGCATCTCTATGAGCAAAGCAGAGGGAGGCCAGTCTATCAAAAGACTTGGAATGACAAAATGAAAGGAAAGAGGGAGCAAAGGCAGAAAGGTTTTTAGTCACCCTTTTTAAAGAATAACTCTCTAGCAAATCAGCAAGGTCAGTCAACCCAAAATGAACACAATGTTGATGATGAGGGACTAGAGAGTTCCCAGCACCAACATTTTCGAATCTTACTTGGATACAGTAAGATAGTTGGGATTATCACTTGAGGTTTATAGCCTTAGACAAAATTATCAATAAATTCTCAAGTAATAAGTACTAGGAACCAAAAATGCCTTTTTATAATTAAATTGTGCAAAAGAAGAAAGTAAAAAAAATATATGTACTATGTTTTGAGAATTTAAGAACAAATGAGATACAAATATGGAATTAATATAAGAATATACACATGTGATATCAAAATCAACAAAGCAATTTTATTGATTTCATTCCAAGTTACAATCATAACCCTCTTTTCAAACCCCTGTAAGGGTAAGGACCAATATCAAATTTAAAGATCTTTGGTGGGCACCACACAAAAATACTCTGACAACAAGAGAAGACTGAGATTGGAAATCTGGTTAGTCACAAAAGTACCATTGATTGATTCTGCAAAATATTCTCTATCATTAATGAAAACTAATTCATAATCAAATCAGAATACACAGACTATCAAGATCAAATGATTGACCTTTCTAGAATAAGCTGCTGAAATATATCTCTCAATCTTTGAATTCTTCTACCTTCAATAAGACTATGTTATCAAGAAAAGGGTTAAGACTCTATGATAACTCATAATGAATGAAAAATATTTAATCTCACAAGTATATAAGAGCAGACCTCTATCAGAGATTTGTTTTTTTGTTCTCTCCTCTTTTTTTGTCCCTTCTTCTGATCAACTTTTATATTTCTCTAAAGAAGTTGTGGTAGTTTTAAACTACCTTTAGTTAAGTCACAAATGACTTAATATTAGTTAGGGACAAATATTAAATGATCATAATAATAGATAAAGGGTAAATAAATAATAACTAATAGGTGGGACCCCTAATTCCTTTAAGTCTTTTTAAGTTTTGATTTCCTCTTTGTCACTCCATAATTAAATAACAAATCATGCCACCTCATAAATATACACATAAGAAATCACTTTGGACAACCCCTTGTATCTCCCAAAAATTATCCATATATATATATATATATATATCAAATAAATGAGTGTTTTTGCGAGTGCAAAAAAAAAACCGAAATATTAACTTGTTGTCCAAAATTATAAACATAGTGCCATCTTGTCCAAAGGAGTTTGAAACATAGATAAACTATCCACCATATAAATATCAAAAACCATATTTATTGTGAGAAGCAGTTTGCCTCATTTCACTGCTTGCTACCTTTTTTGCTTTGTTTGTTGAGTTGGCCTTCTCGAAGTGTTGTTGATTGGATACTTAAGGGTGAACTTCAGTGAAGGCTTAGGAGTGTTCATCAACTTGGTGAGCATGGAAGGTGATTGACTAAGAGGAATCATTAGATGAATTAGAATGAGTGACCATTTTTTTGTCTTTACTGGATTTAGGCTCAAGGATAGTTGTTTTGGGTCTTTTGCTTGGATGTGGGGATTGAAAAGGGGATGCAATGTGGGAAATTTGTTGAGCATGTTGTTTGAGCAGAGGTGGAGGTGGAAATGGAAATGAAACTATGGGCCAACCATTATGATGATCTACTGGGTGATGAACAACATCCCGCCAACCATCATTGATAGGGACCTTTGGCTGGAGGGACATATGAATTGGAACATGAACATTAGAAAGACTAGAACAAGGCTGATAAGGAGGTCTTTCTAGTTGAGGATGTGGCTGAAACACTCCTTTTCCTACTAAGTTAAATAAACCAGCTTGAAATAGTTGATTCAATTCTTGAGGATCAACATCAAAATGTATGGAGAATCTAGGTCTCCTATTACCTCTCTGCCAGAAATTATTTTTGCCTCTACCTCTACTTTTGTCATGGATTCCTCTGTTGAAGAATCTCATTGTTTAAAAAAATTCTTATATCAGTATCTAAAACAAGAAATACTAATCAACCATCAATTTACTTTTCCTAAAGATAAATTTAAAACATTGGCTATTATAATTTCACACACAAGCATGCATGCAATCAGTCCATTACTATGCATGTATCAGTCATAATTTATTTGCTAACTTCAATCCACATATATCATCGTTTAGAATAGGGGAATTCAATGATATATGTTATATGATCGGATTTGTAAAAAATGAAAAGTGGTATTATGAAAGGGGAACAATGATTATTGTTCTGAAACAAAATCAGTTCATAACATAAGATCAAATTTTATCATATCATCATCTTCATTTTACTGAACATTTCACCCAACATTGTTCATTGTTCTAATATGAAATCTTCCCTTTACCAATATTTCCAAATTAAAGAGATTACGCACAATCACATCCAAGGATGGAAATTTATTTTAAAATGTAGAAACCTTGGCGAATCTTACTAATCCTTCATATGCCAACTATAAATGTTTGGCGATATTTTTCTAAAAATATTCAAATTTCTAAGGATTTTATATAGTTTTTATAAAATTTTGGCGATTTTTAAGGTAAAACAATTTTATCCTATAGAAGTTGGGCGAATCATTTTTAAAATAGCGAATCTCGTTTTTGGAAAAACCATGGAAAATTAGCCCATGAGCGAAATTTAGCCCCTAAAATCATCCATGATCACATCATCTTTTGAAAACAGAGCATAGGGATAATAAAATGATTTTGGGAAAAATGAGGGGCTTTATAATTTTTGTAAAATGAAATTATGGACGGGAAATGAAAATGATGAATGCTCTTTCTACATATAGCTTAGCCTTCCATCAATCATCAACCAATGTGAATAACTCAAGACCTCAAATAAAACCATGTAGTTCATTTGTCTTTTAATTCCTTGGAGCTTAATTTGTTGATTAAAATAAATTAATAAGTGTTCCAGAGAATTCCACTCGATAAATTCATGTATGAAAAAACATATCTAAACTCTTTCATAGTATATCAGTTCAAACTCTGTCTTTATCAAATATACTCCATCCATAGAATTTAAATATAACAATAGAGTAGAATCAAACCAATGTCAATCAAACTGAGAATAATGGAGGGTTTGATCATTTTCCCATATATCAAATTTGCTTGAACTAATTCTCATTCTTGTGTTGCTGCATAAACCATGCCATTTTCAATATACATATATATTGGTAATCAAGAAAATGACGAAACCTGAGTGCAATCAAAGTTGGGTTTTCTTTTAAAAATAAAATATTTGTAATTGTTCATAGTTTCCATCAACATGCGAGAACTATAATTCAATCAATACGAAGATAACAAGCAGATAAAAACCCATATGAGCAAGAGGTGAATCAAATCGAAACAGGTTTGAAACTCATCCATATTCCTGACATAAGTTACAATTAAAATAGGTCATCTCTATATAACATAATGTGCCCTAACATCTGTTCAAAATTTCCTTTTGAACCAAATATAGAATCGGTCGAAATGAAAACCCTAAACCGTTATTTTTATTTGTTTTAAAATCCAAACCCAATATAAAAAACCATGGTGCACGATACTAAGTTACAACCCATGAAAACCTATGAAAGTAAAGACGATAATGCACTTCATAGATGAGACTTCATTGTCACATTTATTCATAATATTCTTTTAAAAACCCAACTGTGTTTATATGCTTTCCATGCAAAACCCAAGTCGTAGATACCACGGGTGTCCAAAACCCAAAAAGTATCTCATTTGTTACTAATCAAAGACATGTGATAACTTGATTTCAGATCCATTCACTGTTATTTACAATCTTTTTAATGTCCATACACAACACAGAGTCACACTAAAAACATACACACAATATGCAAATAGACTAGAGCCAACATCCTTAATTATCAGAGTAGAGTAAACCATTTGATGCTAGAAGAGTCCAAAGTGATCATGTCTTTCAAAGTTATTTAAATAGAAACGAGAGGGATAAACAAGGATTGTTATCCAACCACCAACACAATCCTAAAATCCAAAACCCCCAACTAACATCAACAGAGTATTTCCAATCAAATGAAAATGCGAAAAGGTGGTATACCTCATGAGGGAAAACCAATGGAGAGTGCAATAAATCTCATTTACTTCATGTCGCCTCCGAAATCCGATGACTAGAACCAAAAAAACTTCCAACTTTTCCATTATAACCATCAACCAATCAGATTTTACATGGTGGAAAACATTCAAACGCCAACTCAGATTCCAAATTCAAGCTTTCACTATATTATCCATGCATTCAAAGTTGTCGAACTCAAAGTTATAACATATCCCAATAGCCAATAATTATACCATATACACAAGGCTTAATAAAATACCAATACTTATTTACCAATGATGCCAACCACATAATCAAACGTTGTATCATTTGATAACTCTATTATATGTGAACTTTAACATAAGTCAACTTTATCCATACAACATCCTCGTATGATATTGAAACTTATATGATGACCAATGTTACTATATGATATATGTACATAAAGAAAAATTTAACCATTCCTTTTGACGTGTCATAATCTTAAAACAACAAGTTTGAACCCTTGTAATCGTCAAGTTTAAACCCTTTGACGATTTGTTGGAGTTTTGCAAGCATTATCTTTTCGGTTGGATTTGGAGAACATCTTCATGATTGATTCAGGGAAGTAATTGCATTTCTTTCGGCTCTGATGTTTCATCAAAAAATGTCTTTTATTCTGATATTTTGTTACCTAATATTTTTTTGGAATAGATGAATCCATTTTTCTATTACTTTCCTAAAATTTGTTTTTTTCTAAAGACTATTCTCTGACCTTTATTAGTTTTGCTCTACTGTTTTTCTAAACTGTTTTCCTTGAAGAAATTTACAATTTAGGTAATTATTAATAATGCAAAACTAAAAATAAAAGAGTTCAATTATCAAACCCAAGACTTTTTGTCACAACCAATCATTTTCAAGAGGTTTCATTTTCATTCTTTATACAAAATTTAAGATCATTTATTATAGCAGTAACTCATAGCCATGTCTTTGATTATACAATGGGATTACATAAATTTAAAATTCCATATTATGAGTCCCATAGGTAACTAGTACAACCTGATCTATTCTCAAAGTTTGTCAGTAGATAAGCCTTACTAAAGAGTAGTGGGAGAGTGCATGAATTTTCCACCCATGGGAACACTACTATAATCATATGTGAAGAAGATGATCTTAGGGACTAGAGGTACTTTAGGTTATTCTATAATGGCCTCATCCACCACACATTAAGTAAATTTATCCATGATATGTATTGGGACTGATTTAACTATGATATTCTTAACAACTCTCAAATTGGTATCAGAAAGTTTGTAGCAGTTTGCATGAGGACATGCAAACCCTTGGGTTTGGGGGTGAAGAGATCCTCATATCCCTTCCATATCTCCTTCCACATCTTCAAAGCCTCTCTTCAACATCTCCAACATCTTCAACCGGTTTATTTCTTTTTCTTTTTCAACGAAAGCCAACAGATCAACTTTTGTTCTCTTTAGCAGTTCTCAACCTTGCTCTACCTCATCTTCAACTTTCAAGTAGTCCGCAATCATGGTTGCACAATTCCCACTCCAACATGCATAAGTTAACTTGAGGTAAACCATGTATAAATTTCTTTGATTTACTAAGAATGTTGAAAACATGATGTATAACCACTATTATCCACTCCACACCCCAATATACAGAAAGTACCATCACAATCACCAAGTAAAACTTCCATTTTAACTCCATCAGTTATAATGAAAATTATACTTTGATCATAAGACCATGTGATGCAAAGGAAATCTATGGTATACAAATATAAATACAAAGCAACATTTATAGTGTCTTCTCCTTGTATATCATAAAACATTTTTAAATTATTTGAATGTTATGAATAAGAGGATGAAGTCATTATTGCCAATCAAAACAAAGAACCAAAAGTAAATCTTGGTCTTAGGATGAATATGAAATACATAGTATAAAGGTGTCCAAGTTCATATGGCCACCATCCCCATCATTTCATATTCTCCACACTCATACCATTCATTATCACCCTGTGATGACCCATTCCTTGCATGTCCTCTATTTTCATGATAATTTTGTTTCTTTGTTTTAAAATCAATTTTTGACAGTATAATCAGTTTCCAGAGTGTCACTCCATGAGAACCAACACCTACACAAAGGAACAATGTCACAAAAATCTATAAACAAAGTATACAATGAATAGAGATTTACAAGTTCTTGTTTGCATGAGGACATGCAAATTATTGGGTTTGGGGCCGATGTTGGACTCCACTTTTGTCATATTTTCTGCTATATAAATGCATTCATCATTATACCTTTTTCTCGCATTTATCCAATAATGTATGTGCAAATGCACCATAAACCTCCAATATCCATTATCATTCACGACGTGGTTAATACACAGTTATTTCCATATTTTTAGTGATTAAAAGATAATTATATCATGTTTTACTAATGATGGTTGATAAAGTGTGATTTGCATGATCAACATTCATGTACCATTACCGCAGTTCAGTATTCGTGCACCAATATAGCTATTCATGTACCTGATATTGTAGCTTGGCATATTGGCGCGCTTCTAGAAGAAAATCAGGAACATGGGTTTTGTCCGTAACAACATCGACATGATGAAATGCATGTCAAAATTCGCCCAACGTTCACGTGTGGACCTCTAGCACAAAAGTAATGTTACAACTAAATTTAGCAGACAATTCCAAATGACTAACTTCCGCCTCGCTTTTCGTGTAGAGGAGATCAAATCTAAAAATTATAGAATATGGGTTTTGTTTAGAAGGTGTAAAATTGAGTAACACACAAGTAGTTTTTCCAAATTCGAAATGGATTAAGAGTTATGTTTGGATTTTTAACATGAATCTACCTAGATTGGTGAAAAACCCAGAATTTGGGATTTGTTTCCAAAAATTGTGAAATTTGAAATTTGAGTTTGAGATTTGATTTTATCTCTTCTCAGTGGAACCGATGTATAAATATTAGCTCATAGAGCATGGGAAAGGGGGGAATGATATGATATGAAGGAATTGAGCATTATTTTGTAATCTGAAGTGTTGATCTTTTATTTAATAATGAATTGATCATTGTTGAAGTTTTGGGTGTCCTTCATATCTGACTTAGTTTCTCAGACGTTGCCCAAGTTGGGAAGGGCCCCTCAAGCTGGGGTATTGTCATGTTGTTCCCATTTTTATTAATTAGATGCAAGTGTTTTCAATTTGATTGCATTTTGATTCATTGATTTCTCATTACGTTCATTTAAATTATGCAGTGTGCTTATGCTACTCGAAACTCAGATCACAACCTCAACTAAGACATTATCATAGTGTGTTTCTTATGCATTGAATTCCATTTGCATTTCTATGATTACTCTTGTGTGTTCATTATACACGCATACTTTGTTATGTGTTAAACAATTTCCCTCACATCACCATCCATTTTCCCATTTAATTCACCCATTCATTCGTCTCTTTCATGATGTTCATTCATTGTAAAAACAGAGCATTAAATATAGAATTAGTGTTTCTAATTACCTATAAAAGAAAACCCAAAAATAATGTATTAGTTAGCATATAATTAATTTCATTACACTTATAAAAGAAAATAAAAACAACAGAGTTATCTTATTTGTTGCATAAGCATAAACCCTCCTCTTCCATATTCGCCTCTTTCCCTCGTAAGATTTGCTCCTTGATTTCCAGATTTGACCACACATTATAATTAGTCAATTGAAGAAGCAGATCACCACCTTATTTTCCTCATACTCTGCACCTTGAATCATTGTCCATCAACATTGCATTCACATTCTATCACATAGAGAGTCTCCCTCTTTCTTTTAATCATATCACTCCTTGTTTGATGAGTGCACATTCAAGATTATTCTTACATTGATTGTCCACACAAAGAACTCACTCTTCCACTTCACTTAACACATTAGATTTTGTATAAATGACTATGTTTAATGGATGTAGATCTCCGATCAAATTGCAGAAGTTAATGTTTCTACTTTCCCTTTACTTTTTATTAAGATTTCCATTTCACATTGAATATATCATTGCAAAGAGCATTCATATCACCATCCCCATTCTTCTTTTATTTTGTATATGGTTGATAATTTCAAGAGACATTTTATCTTCAACATTTTTAATTACAGAGTTAACACTTCTTCTCCTATTACTATTCGTTACACAAGTATCATATATATACCTGCAATTTATTCCATTCCTCTTGCATACTCCATTCTTTGTTAAGATTCTTCATTTTGTTTGATGTACTTAGTTCGAGAGAAGATATTGAGTAAGGTTGTGTGTGCGTTCGTATTTGAGAATCCTTTCAATGTTATTTTCATGTGCAAGTTTGGTGTTGGCCCTTGCAATTGCATAGTGTAGAAATTGTACTCTTAGGTAGATTTACTTTCCTGCAGTTCATTTTATGTAATTTATTTTCTGTAGTTTGTTTTGTGTTCTCAAACATTATTTGAGGACCACTGAAGACTCAAGACTTTTGTCCCATATTCCCGTGTTAAGTCTGAATCTTTTAATGTTTGATAGTTGATTCCATTAAATGCATGTATGTTTATTTCCAGCATAGATTGTTAACTCTTTAAAAGACACTTCAACAAGTTAATTTGGATGTTGGAAACGTAGTTTCTGTGCAACATATGATCATATATCATGTTGGATTGTTGTCATCTGTATCTAGATTGAGCCCAAATCATTCCAATATAGAACTTGAAGAAGAATAATCGGTTTCACAAAGAGTTTTTAGTTATTTTACAATTAGGATAGAATAGTCTAGATTTAGTCCTACACATATTGTGTTTGCACCTCACAAGCCTACGAACCCCAGATTGACATTAAATGTAATGAAAATTATTGCATATAATTTACCCAACACTCTATATATTGATACTATCTGAATTTCCTCACTGAGTACAACAAATGGTGTAATGAGTAGGGCATACAATTAATTGTCATTCTTCTTATTTCATTGTTATATTAATCCATTATTTGCATATATGAATTTCTTCTTTTGAAAATAGTGATATTATCCACTGTACTCAGTCTTATTAGTCTTCTTGTGATCAGGATAGATTATAATAGTCTAGAACTGCATTTAAAATCGATTTAGACAACAATAGTTAGGTTTAAATTTAGATTTTAATTCATCTGAGAACATTCTATTCTCATATTCATATTTAGAAAATAGTTTAGTGTGGAAACCAAGCCAACATACTAGTTGGAAATGCTATCCCAAATGAAAGATGGTCTAATTGGGACTTGCCATCAAGTGTTATCCCTTACCTGCTTGACATGAAATCTAGACTCATCAACACGAGTCATAGGAAAACCTCCAACAAAGTCCATGGAGATGCTCTCCCAAGGCCTGGTTGGTATTGGTAAGGGAATGTACATGCCAAGTTTCTAGTTGCTTGGCTTTCTATTGCTGAAAATAAAACAACCTCTCACAAATATTTCCACATGCTCCTACATCTTTGGCCAATACATATACTATTGTAGGTTTGCGAGAATTTTTGTCACACGAAAATTCCCAACAACTCTAGACGTGTGTGCTTATCTAATCAATTGAAATCTTCTCCCTTGAGGTATGCATAGTTTTTCCAGCTTATACAATAGTACATCTTGGAGGTGGTATTCATTTCTTTCCATGGCAGTGACCAACCTCTCCTTCAGTTGCTTATATACTCCTTTGAATTCTTCATCTTCCTCATAGTATCCACTCATGAGTGTATGAGTGAATGGTTCAAGCTACATTATCACTCCAACCATTGTAATCTTCTTCAATGGTGGTTGAGAGAGCATGCCTACTAGCTTAATCATGGCTCCTTTCTTGTACTTGATCAATAGGTGAAATTGTTGCAAGAATCCCATCCATTTGTAATGCCTCACTTGTTGCATCTTGCTCTAGATTTATAGGTACT
Source organism: Picea engelmannii (assembly GCA_009831015.1). Lineage (NCBI taxonomy): Eukaryota > Viridiplantae > Streptophyta > Pinopsida > Pinales > Pinaceae > Picea > Picea engelmannii. The sequence continues at coordinate 49,399 of ML785697.1, read as the reverse complement.
AAAGAGGCTAATGATTCATGTATATAATGGTTTCTTTTCCCAGGAGGTAATGCTTCCACTTCTTCATTGCCTACACAATCACAGCTATTTCTTTGTCATATGTGGGGTAGTCAAGAACCGATCCATTAAATAACTCTGAATGGTAGCATAAATGCATCCCTCCTTACATGAGCACCGCTCCTAATGCATATCCATTGGCATTAGTTTCTAGCTCAAAAGGTTACTACAAATTTGGCATAGCTAAGACAGGGGAATTAATAATTTTCTTCTTCAAATATTCAAATGTTCTTTTTTGTTGTTTGCCCAAATGAAAACTCTTCCCATTAGCATTCAAGGCATGTAATGGTGTTGTTATTGTGGACAAGTTTATGATGAATTTACTCAAATATTGGGTTGCTCCCATGAAACTCCATATCTCTTTCGTGTTGGTGGGAATAGGCCATTGTGTGATGGCTGCAATCTTCTTTGGATCCACTCTTAGCTCTCCTCCTCCGATCATGTGTCCAAGGTAAATCAAGGATGTCTTCCCAAACTCACATTTCCACAAGTTGAAAATTAGTTGGTTCTTATTTAACGTCTTCAATACCTGTGTAACATGTGAGAAGTGTTCTTTCCATGTATTGCTAAAGATTAGTATGCCATCTAGGTAAACTATTACAAAAGAGTCAATGAAGGGGCATAACACATCATTCATGAGTCTCATCAAATTTGCAGGTGCATTACATAATCCGAAAAGAATTACCAACCACTCATACAAACCTAGTATTGTTTTAAATGTTGTATTCCACACATCCTTCGCTTTTATCCTTACTTGATGATAGCCATATTTTAAATCCAATTTGGTGAAGAATTTGGCTTGTTGTAGTTGATCCAACAAGTCATCAACCCCTGGAAAAGGATATTGATTCTTTATGGTAATATTATTCAAGGTATGGTAGTCAATGCACATTCTCCAACTTTCATCCTTCTTTGGCACCATGATGATGGTGAGCCACAAGGCAATGTGCTAGGTCTAATGACTCCTTGCTCCAACAACTACTTTAGTTGCTTCTTCACTTCATCTACTTTGATGATGGATTTCCTATACAACCCTATGTTCGGCGGTGACTCTAGCAACAACTCAATCTCATGTTTAACCTTTCACTTAGGTGACAATCCCTGAGGCTCTTGAAACACTTCCCTGTAGGATTCTATCAAATTTTACAGTTGTTGGTGTTGTTTTCTACTACATCCTTCCAAGGATTACTTCATCTCCAAACAGTTTCCTTCTCCTTGTTTCTTTCCTTCTCTTAAGAACAACAATACAAATTTATTCATACTGCCCATGATTCTTCTAGACTGATGAGCATTGATTAGAGAGAGTTTGGATTTGTCCTTGTAAGAATTTATGGCATATGCTCTTCCCTCTTTGACTAGTCTATATTGTTTATCTCTTCTCCTGAAGATGGTATCTCTCATGTACAAATATAGGCTTCCCAATATGACTCTGCATACATCCAAAGAAACCACATCTACAACCACTTTGTCGACATAGTTTTGGTTGATGGAAAAATTGAATTTGCATTGCTTACTTACCTTAAATTCCATATCCTACCTTACCCAACCTAGAGGGTATGGTTGTAGACGGTTCTGTGTCTCTAGCCCAAGCTTCTCAACCAATTGCATAGAGATTAAGTTGGACCATGAACCAGGATCAAACAAACAATCCAAGGTGTTTTGTTTCATGTGGATTTTAATGCAGAACAATTCGGTCATCACCTTATCCTCCTTATGGATGCAATTGACTAACACCTTTTCCTTTTTCAGATTGATGCAATTGATCTTCCCTTATAGCTTTGAGGTGTTGTCCACCCTCTCCTTGATTTCCACACTTAGCATTGATTCTTTCTCTTCTTCTTGAAATGCTTGGGGCACTTCTCAGGGTGCAATTTCCAATATTCCTCCTTAGTATGTCTCTTTCAATCACAACCCTTGCATTGCTTAGAAGAAAGGGTTGATTCATGTGTTGTTGCCACAATATTCTTCTCATTCCACTTCTTTTTTTCTTTCCCTTCTTCTTCTGCTCTTGCAATTATGTTTTCTTGTATGTGCCTGATTGTTTCTTTTGCTTGTCTCCCTCGAGGTATTGTGCCTGAACACGGGCCTCGTCAATTTTCTTTGGTCTAAACAACATCAATTTACATCTGATTTGCGGCATCAATTCCCCCACATACTTGATCAATATTTCAGGACTTTTGAGAGAGACTCCCATTGGATTTCTCTCTTCCTGAACTCAGTGGTGAACTCTTGCACTGACTATCCTTGCCTCTACCTGAAATAATGCCATACTATTTGTTGGTGCTCCTCGTATCCAATTGGGTAGAACTGTGCTTTGATCATGTCCTTGAACACATCCCATTCCCTGATTGGTGGCTCATTCTCCAATGCTCTGCTTACTACATCCCTCTCCCACCATGCCAAGGTGTGGCCTTCAAGATTCAATCAAGAGAATGCAATATTTTTCTTCCATGTTACTTCATGCACACTAAAGTATACCTCCATATTTTGTAGCCATTGTTTTAGTTTGATGGCATCCACTTCTTCAGCATTTGGTTTGATGTCCACCTTGGCCTCAACATAGAAAGGTACATATGTCTTACTATAGTTTCATTCTCCCATCTCTGGTTCAGCCTCACATTTTTCCTCTGGATTCTTTTCTTCTCTCTTAGGTTCACCATGACCAACCTCTATGGATGGTGTTTCCCTACATTGCACTGCCAATAACAGTGTCACAATTTATGTCAGTGTGGCCATGCCCTACTCAAGTAGGTCCAACCTGAATCTAGGATATTCATCCTCATTACCATCTTGATATTCCCCATCCATGTGTGGTGCTCTACTTCGCTCTAATCATGACAACAACTCTTGTCCACTTCTCTTGTAGTCACCGCAGGTACTTATCATATCGGTCACACTAGATATTTGAAGTCATTTTTATGATGCCATTTGATCGATGAATGGAAATTTCATAGCCCAACCGCCTCCTCAACACAGATCCCAAAGTAAATAATATTGTCTGAGGTATCTATCCTAAACTCACCCCCACTTATGCATGGACTAATATGGGAAAATACCTAGGTGGCGGAGCTACCTAGACACTTAAGTCACCTGGTCACTCAATGCTCGACTATTAGGTTCAGTCCAACCCATTTGACTGCACATAAATATGATTAATTGGCTTACTTATATTAAATTGTACGGATAGGTCATGATAGAGGAGGGCATTAGAGAACATAATCCAGTGCTCTTTGAGGATGTTGATAATAGATGAAGAATGTTACAGATGCAGAATAACAAAAGAAGAAACATATTGTCGGCAAAGGAGATTCTCAGAGTGCCTAGGAAATTGATTGAGAGTATGAGAATGTCCAATGTAAGACACTCAACATAAAATATGCTCAGAGAATGGAATGAGCATTACTTTCCCATGGGAACATAATTACTCTGAAGATATTCCTAAGGATGGAATCTAAGCTCAGTACGTTGTCACAAGATGGGAAAAGAAAAAATAACACTTAGTCTTCCCTCGAGATAGGGTTCACAATGAGTCTAGAATCAAAGACAAACGTGGGGATATTCTGTGGAAAGGGTTCACTATAAGTTGAGGCAGTGGCAAGGAATATGTGTGCGGGTTCTTCTCGAGCTAGGGATTTGTTGTAAGTCATGGTCGAGCAAGAGAAGGTGTGTGTGGGTTTTTCTCGAGCTAGGGGTTTGTTGCAGGTTGTGGTCAAGAAAGAGAAGGTGTGTGTGGGTTTTTCTCGGGCTAGGGATTTGTTGCAAGTTGTGACAACAAAAGGAAGGAGTGTAGGTCTCTCCTTACCCTAGGGATCACACATAAGAAGTGAGCAAGCCATAAATTAGTGTGTTTGTTTTTTTTCCTTGACTAGGGTTTGCTCCAGGATGCTAGCAAACAATAATCAATGCAGCACGAGAGAATCATCCAACAACTAGACATGCCCAGAGGAAAAAGGGAGAGAGTCTCCAAGAGAGAGAAAGTGTTATTTAGCATTTTTTTCCAATGTCTCTATGAGGAAGGTTGTGGGTTTCCCTCATATAAAAGATTCAACAGTGTAAAACAAATAGCAGTTGGAATTGGATGCCACCACTTAGAAATTGGATCAAGAAATACTTCTACCAGAGAAAAAATATGCAACTAACTTGCGCTCACCCATAACCATTATAACAAGATGTATAACTACAATTTAATGGATTGCCAACATTTTTAATAGAACTACACAAGTGAATTTGAACCAGTCAGTTACTCAACACACAAAGGAAGCAAAATAAATAAATAAATCATAAGACAATATTTTACCTTGGAAACCCAAATGGGAAAATCAACATTCAAACGATTTTGGCCATAATTTTATTATTCAGTAACATGCATGATTACAGATTATCTAGTTCAGCTTGGTGCTTCTCAGTGAAGTCTCGGCAAAATACTCCTTCCCCTCTTCATGAAAGAACCCTCCCTCCATCTCCAATAACTAGCATATGGGAGGTCGAGGGGATAGGTAAAAGGTCAGCCGTCCCCAACCCTTCAACTTCCCCAAGTTCAATTCTCCTTGTTTTGTTTCTTTTCCTTTTTTCTTTTATGGATATGGAGAGGGTCAATGAATCTTTATCTCTTTAATACATTTTTTTTATTTTACAATCATCTCTTGTCGCTTGCCTTAGGTTTTAATTGAGTGTAGCTATGGATGTTGGTCATGATGGTATGGGGCCCTTCACACCAATAGACTAGTCCCTTATTAATCCAAATCCTCGAACATTTCCCATGCTAATCCTCGTAAAATCTCATGCCTTAGACAATTATTTCTTGTTCAGATCCAATTTGAATCACATCTCCCCATTGGGAGGCTTTTGTTCCCCAAAAGTTGTCAAGGATAGATGAAGGAACCTACTGGAAATTTGGTTCCTCTCATACCATTTTTCCTTTCTTGGAGTCCTTGGAGTCTGTCCGTTGAGACCAATATGCCACATCTCTTATCATCCTTTGTTAGTGATATGTTCCTTGTGTTGCAGGATTGTATCTTCTTTTAACTCTTCCAAAGGGTGTGGTGCAAAATCTTCCATTGTCGAAAGAACCTAGTGTTCCTCCTCCTCCTGATCCAGCACGAAGGGTTCAAATAATTTTGAATATTCCACATTTACCACTAATTTTATCTGCATATAGGGAGGAATCCTTAGCCTAAAAGTGTTCTCATTCACCTATTCAATGGTATCAAAGGGTCCATATCTGAGACACTTGATCTTCTTTGTCGTTCCTTGCGGACATATAGCCAGACCTTGTCTCCAACACATAATTTGTGATCCTCCCTATTCTAGTCATGTATAGCTTTATACATTTGTTGGATCTTCTCAAGCTACTATTGAACCCTTAGATGTATTTGTCTAATTTTGTCCATGAATGTGCTCACCTTCTGTTCGTCCCCTTATATCCTTTCTCCATCCTGTTGTTTCCCACACACAATGTCAAACAGAATGGGAGGTAAATAGCCAACACATGTCTCAAAAGGATACCTATTGGTAGAATTATGGAGTTCTATGTTGTACGAATGCTAGATGCAGACCAATTTCTCACCCCAAGTCTTTAGATGTTTTCTATTGTAGCCTCTGAAAAATTGTACAAACGCTCCATTAAAAACCTTGGTTTTTCCATTGGTTTGAAGATGGAATTTTGTGGAATACTTCAATTTGGTATCCATCATTTCCTAAAGTGTTGTCCAGGACTTGCCCAAAAACCTTTTGTCTCAATCAGATATGATGGAGGTTGGTAACCTAAAGTGTACCCAAACATGGCCGAAAAAATCTTGGCTACATCTCATCTGAAGATTGTCTTCTTATAGGGAGGAGCACACACATTTTCCTAAAGCAGTCCAACACCACAAACAAGTACTGATGGCCCTTATGATTCATAGGAAAACCTCCAACAAATTCCATGGAGATTCTCTCCGAAGGCATGGTTGGTACTAGTAAGGGAATGTACAGGCCAAATTTCTGGTTGTTTGGTTTTGGAACGTCCTCGACCATCAACCCCACTGTCGGAAAATGCTACTACACGAAAACATTCTCATACTTATATATATAACTTGCATTAAATAAAATTAACACATTTAACTAAACAATATAGAGTACTCACAGGATTACTTCTAACATACATAAATAATGGAATTAACAGTCATTCATAATTGCAACGGAATACATGGTAATATTGCAAGCATCACAGACATGAATTTTAATTGAAATTAAACACATAATGATACTTATCTTTGAAACTGTAGTAACTCCACCAACTACGTGTAGACCTTCCATGAACCTCCCAGCCTTAGACCACGCTGCTCATCACGCTCAGCAGTGGGTCACCCCTGAGCTGGGACTAAGCTCCACCCAAGGCAAGGGAATCCTAGACTAGGCTGAGGTTACAAGAAAACTGCATAGAGAAACCAGAAGGATTCTCTCCAGGAGCCTTCTTACGCCCACTACTCACGGACTCTCATTCCCCACATGCATGTTCCACCCGGGAGTATACACCTTAACAAGCACAATCCATTGGTGCTTCACCTCCCTCTCTGGGTCTCGACAATAGGCTGGATCAGGAATTCTCAAAGCTCTGTAGCTGGTGTTGGAGTCTCTCTGGGAGAAAACCACTTCCCAACAAACTCTCTCACCTAGAGAGAGCTACTCATAGGCCTGACAACCTACCTCTTTAACCACGGGCCTGACAACCCGGTTCTTCAACCGGTTTTAAACTCCATTCCCACAAGTTCAAGATAACAAAAACAACAACAACATTCGTTTAACTCACGGGTGACAACAGTCATAGGAAAATTGGGTGTGGACGTCCAAAAACGACAATAGTCCACCAGGACGCAGCACAGTCCACGTAGCACATAGAACAACAACCCAAACGGTTAAGCACAAACTCATATTTTCAGAGTGGATAAAATGGGTTCACAGGACACATAGGAGACATGAATAAGTGCACGGGTTTGCCAGTGGATTTTAGAGTGCATGACAAGGAATCAACGCAGAAGTTTAATGCAGACTCAAATGGTTCAGATGAAGGATGTATTGGCTTCTCAAGAAAACATCATAGGCTTCGGGTTTCAGAGCTACATGAGGCATACAGAGATCAGACGCATCGTTAACACCATTCTGGTTTTCAGGGTGTGTGACAAGAAAATTAAGCAGAGGTCGATCATAGACTCAAAACGGTTCAGACAGTGGGCGGAAAAATGGGGGATGAACATAGAGACTAGATGGATAAAAACACACCTTTCACACCACTTTGGAATAATAATAAATTATTATTCCCAAGGACTTAAGCCCCTAAGATTAGCCCCTCTTTCCAACCTTTCAGCCCCCTTTCCCTTACCCACCTTGTGGAAGCTTAGTCCCCCATCACTCTTTCTTCGTGGTCGGTCTACACACAACGATGTTTAATCTTTATTAATGTTATGCATAATTACATATACAAAAATAGGCTCCTAGCCTTTAACACTTAGGCTCTCCGGCCTAATAAACACATAAGCCCACTAGCTTATCAATACTCGACTCACCAACCTACAAAACATGATTTACAATTCATAAACATGATTACAATAGGGCTCGTCCTTGGGGATATTATAGGTTTGCTAGTGTTGCAAAGAACACAACCTCTCACAATATTTTCCACATGCTCCTACATCTTTGGCCAATACACATACAATTGTATGTTTTCCACAATCTTTGTCACACCAAAATTCCCAAAAAATCTAGACATATGTACTTATCTCATCAATTGAACTCTTCTCCCCTGAGGTATGCATAGTTTGTCTAGCTTGTACAACAATCCATCTTGGAGGTGGTATCCATTTCCTTTCATGGTAGTGACCAACCTCTCCTTTAATTGCTTATATACTTCTTTGAATTCTTCATCTTCCTCATAGTCTTCACTCAGAAGTGTATGAGTGAATGGTTCAAGTTGCATTATCACTCTAACCACTGTAATATTCTTCAATGGTGGTCGTGAGAGTATGTTTGCTATCTTATGTGTGGATCCTTTCTTGTACTTGATCAATAGGTGAAGTCATAGAGGCCAAGATTATTCACTCGAAACATTGTTCCACAAATGAGAAAATTGCAGACATCTTCACTAAAGCGCTTCGAAGAGACAAGTTTGAAAAGTTCAAAATGATGCTTGGACTCATAAACACCCCTTCTGATTAAGGGGGCGAACGTTGGACATGTAATCCTTGGGATTGTGTTACTTGTGTAAATATCATTGTAAATATGAAGAGTCATAGGTGATAGTAAGAGTCACATGGAAGGTGAATACCAAACATCACTCAAATTTGCATTTGTAGATGTGTATGTTAATAACAGAGCATCAAGTTTGGAGTTCTTCATTCACTATCATACCTAGCCTGACAATTATGGTAAACGTACACCAATCTACTGTTAGACCACAACCCAACCGGCTTTCATATTATTTTAAATGAATAATCAAGTTTAAGAATTCCTAATACTAGTATAGATGCATCTTAAACCCGTATCTATCAATCATCGAGAGAGATCAAATCTCTTTAAGGTGTAAATTTTTGTATCATTTAATTCCATGTCATGTATTAATTCCTTCATATTAAATGATTACAAAATTTACAACTTAAGAAATTTGATCCCTCTCGATGCTTGATAGATCTGGGTTTAAGATGGATCTATGTTGGTTTAATTTTTTAGATATTGTCAAGTACATATGCACGCACATAGTTATTTGATTTTTTTAGGATATAAGACTTACTATGTAATATGGGAAATGATTTGCTTAGTGAACAATGATATATATGGAGGCAAAATCCTTTGTAATAGATGCACCAATTATTCATTGATAACATCATATTGTGTTATTGAGAGTATCTTCCTTTGAGCTCAGTGATGTGACTCAACCCTATATAGGCTTTCCTCATTTAGTGATCGAGCTCATTTTGTAATATGGTATCAAAGTAGGGAAGAGTCTAGGAGTTTGAATTCATATCAAGAGTCTCGAGCCTTTGAAATACAAGGTTTCTACTCTTGTGAATTCAATAGTCCGAGAGCCACAAAGTCTGTGCAAGTGTGAAGACCTAGAGATTGTAGCTGGCATAGATAATTCAAGGGATCACTAGCATGGTTTATAAAACTCTAGAAGACATGATTTCAACTCTCTTAGTTGAAGAAAAGAGAACCATTGCATGTGTTACAAATGGTGATACTCATCATAAGGCTACATTACACTGAAGAAACATGTGTAACATATTATCTAAAGACAAGGAGGAGATGGAATGTTACTATTCCAAGAAAATGGGTCACATAGCTTAGAATTGTAGATTTCAAGCCAATGAGTTTCTCAAGGGAAAATTCAAAGACGAACCACATGTAGTTAATGTATCCTTTGTTGAAGATCCATTGGATGTCGATAGTGGTGATGATATTACTAAAGAAAGGATATTCTGCGCATTTTAAGAAGCCCAAACTTTGAAGAAAAGAATGGATCTAGTGTAGATACAACTCAACATGGGTGGTTTCCTAGATAGTTCAAGAGTTTGTGAATCTTGGTAACTTTACCCTTACGAGGGTTATGAGACAACTCGATGGAGCATTGTGGATGTAGCTCGACATGAATGGTTGTCTAATAATTCAAGAGATTTGTAATTTGGGAGTTTGGGGTGGTAGAATATGGGAACTTAGGAATTCATCTTGGGAGCTACACCTTTACGAGAGTTATGAGGTAGCTTAATGAAACTCTACCTGGTCCAAGAACTATTTTCAAAGAAGAAGATTATGAAGAATGTTTGGTTTTGATGTTTTAGTTTTCAGTCAGTGTGTTTTATTTCCAATTAGTATGTTTTGCTTTCGATATTGTAAGTGTTAAGAGGGGGAGTTAGGATATAAGGCTTACTATCTAATAAAGTAACTTTATGACTTTATAATATGTTAATGTTCACTTTTTATGTAAAGCAATCTAACCCACATTCATAAGTGGAAATTATTTGCTTAATGAGAAATGATATATAAGGAGGTAAAATCCTTTGTAATAGATCCATGAGTTATTCATCAGTAATATCATATTGTGTTGTTGTGAGTATCTTCCTTTGAGATCAGTTATGTGACTCAACCCTATCCTATTATGTGAACTTCATACCCATGAAGCTTCAACAATTGAATTTTAAAGTTTTAAAATTTTTGGTTTTATTCAAAAAAAATCCCCAAAAATAAATAAATAATACATGCATACTAGAATTACAATGATAAAATGAATTTTTTGAATTCCTTTGAGAATTCGGACCAGAAAGATCTCTAGAATCTTAAGACATAATTTGAATCACATGAAAGTAACCAAGTACAATAAAAGGTGCAAAAGTGTTCGACAACACAGGTATTCCAACAGAGGACGAACACCTTTAGTAACCACTCACATAACCAGATCAAAGATCAACACACCATTGTTTTCACGTGGTAAAACCCCTACAGGGAAACATCCACAGCCCTAGCCAACGCGACCACTTGGAGCAGTTTATTAATGCAAAGAAAACGATTACAGAGAGATTTTACAAGAGAGTTTCTCACAATCAATCATAGGAAAATGACCCTCCATGCTCTTTAAATAGAGATCATGGAACAATCGGGTGTTAAGCCATAGATCAATGGTCGTTAAGATCGAGGAAAGTATGAACCGTTGGATCACTCTATGTCAGGAACATATCGTGACCATAGGATTTCCTAACTACAAATGCATACTAAAGAAACACACTTTTACCTAACAACATATTAGACCAAGTAGATCTTAACTAACTCCTAAGTGTCTAAATATCCTAACATCCCCCCTTAAGAACAACTTGGGATAGGATTGAAGGATTTACAATAGTGACACAATAGAAGAAGGAAGGAGGAATTAGAGCATATCCCCCCTTAATGACAACTTTTTGAACTCCTAACATAGATCGAAGTTTGGAAAACTTCACTTCTGTAAGAGACTTTGTGAAAATGTCTGCAACTTGATCTTTTGTAGGGAAAAAGAGCACTTCAATAACTTTATCATGAATTAGCTTTATCATGAAGTGCATGTGTAGCTCGATGTGTTTGCTACGCTGATGTTGAATTGGGCCTTTAGCGAGCTTGATGACACTCTGATTGTCACACCAAACGCTGGTCGGATGTTGGTGCTGGAATCCAAACTCTGAAAGGATCCGTCGAAGCCACAAGGCTTCTTGACTTGCATTTACTACTGCTCGGTACTCTGCTTCTACTGAAGAAAGTGCAATAGCCTATTGTTTCTTACAGACCCAAGTGACAAGTCTTGAACCAAGGCTAAAAACATAACCTGCAGTAGACTTCCGATCATCAGGGTCACCTGCCCAATATGAATCAATGAAACCAACCAATAAAGGAGTCCCCCTTAAACTGTAATGTATTCTGAACTGAACTGTACCATGGACATAATGAAGTATCCTTTTAGCTTCTTTCCAATGGCTTTCATGGGGTGTTTGCATATACCGGGCAACAAGACCAACAACAAAGGAAAGATCAGGACGGGTATGATTCAAGTATAAGAGGCTACCAACTAACTGACGGTAGAAGGTGGCATCAACTTCAGGAGAAGTACAAGTGGAAGTAAGATTGACTCCAGAATGGAAGGGAGAAGGGTTTGGTTTACAATCATCCATGTGAAAGCGACGAAGAAGGTCACAAGCATACTTAGACTGGGAAAGAAAAATTCCTTCATTGGTTTGCAAAACTTGGAGGCCAAGGAAATAGTGCAAAAAGCCTAAGTCGGTCATTTCAAATTTCTTCTTAAGGTTGGTTTTCACATGGTTTAAAAGTTTTGGGTCACTACCAGTAAGGATAAGGTCATCAACATAAAGGACAAGGATTATGAGATGGCTTCCTACTTTCTTGGTATAAACATTAGGATCAGAATGACATCTAGAGAATCCAATGGCAATAAGAAAGTTGTCCATTTTGGCATACCAAGCTCGGGGAGAATGCTTGAGACCATAAAGATATTTCTTGAGGCGACAAACAAGGCTAGAGTCGTTCTGGACATAGCCAGGGGGTTGTTCCATGTAGATGTATTCTTTCAAATCACCATGCAAGAAGGCAGATTTAACATCCATCTGATGGACCTCCCATTTATGTGAGGCGGAAAGGGAAAGAACAAGCCGGATGGAATTCATTTTGGTTACAAGGGAAAAGGTTTCATTATAGTCAATTCCTTCAACTTGGGAAAATCCTTTGGCAACTAACTGAGCCTTGTGTCTTTCAACACTTCCATTTGATGCATACTTAGTTCTGTAGACCCATTTACATATGAAAAGTTTTCTTCCTTTTGTAAGAGGTACAAGATCCCAAGTATCATTTTCCATTAAAGAACGATACTCTTCATTCATTGCTATATCCCAATCTGGATGACCTGAAGCTTCTGCAAATGTTTCTGGATCAGGAGTCTCTAAAAATTGAACCAAAAGAGAAGAGGCTCGCTAGAACTGTGAATGTGTTCGATGCTAATCTGAAGGATCATCGACAAGACCACCAGCTACTTCTCCTATTGAACAGACCCATCTAGGAAGCGGTGGAACTGGTGTTGGTTCAAGTTCAAAGGAATCATTTGGAGGAGGGTGAGCAGGCGGAGGTGGATTTTCATCCTCACTGTCATCATCTGAAGAAGAAACCAGATCAGAAGAAGGCACAAACGTCGAATATGGCTCGCAGACCGAAGAAGGCACAACTGCTGAATTAGGCTCGCAGGCCAAAGAAGGCACAAATGTCGAAATAGGCTCGCAGGCCAAGAGATTTTCATCAAATTTAACATCTCTTCTAATAATAATTTCATTACAATTTGATTGAAGAAGTCTTTAACCTTTGACATCTTCAAAATAACCAACAAATATACACTTCTCACTTTTAGGCTGCAATGCTTTCCTTTTCTCATCAGGTATGTGAGCCCATGTTATATTGCCAAATACACAGAAGTGATTTACATTTGGTTTAATTTTAGTCCAAGCTTCTTCTGGTGTTATATTTTTAAGAGCCTTTGTGGGAGTGTGATTTACTATGTAATTTGCATAGTTTATGGCTTTCGCCCAATACTTTAGACTTAATCCCTTATATTGGATCATACAATTAGCCATTTCTTTTAATGTGCGGTTCTTTCTCTCAGCAACACCATTTTTTTGTGGTGTATATGGAACAGTGTGTTGCATTTGGATTCCCTGTGTAGTGCAATAATTTGTAAAATTATTGTTCACATATTCACCTCCATTATCTGTTCTTAACCTTTGAATTTGATGGCCAGATTGATTTTCTACAAGGGCCTTGTAGGCCAAAAACTTGTCAAAAAATTCACTCTTGAGTTTTAAGAAGTAAACCCAAGTACGTCTGGAAAAGTCATCAATGAAAGTTAAGAAATACTTGCACCCAGAAAAAGAAGGAGAAGAAAGTGGACCACACAAATCACTGTGAACAAGCTACAAAGGACTTGAGGCGTGCCAAGAGGCACATTTTTCAAAACTGTCCTGATGATGTTTGCCGAGAACACAATCAGCACAAACACCATCTCTACATGAAACAAGAGGAATACCAATCACCATCTGTTGATTACATAGTTTCTGCAATGAGCGATAGTTTAGATGACCAAACCGCTCATGCCAAAGTTTGCTCAAGTCATCGCTATGAGCAACAAAAACTAATGAAAATGATGATGACCCAAAGTTGTCAAACGTGTACAACCTGGTAATATCATCAACAATTCCAGTTGCAAGAACATGATTAGGATCTTTTAGATCCTTGATTACAACTTGGTGAGGTGAAAACTTTATGGTTTTACCTTCACCTAAATGAGTGATTTGATATACTGATAGAAGGTTACAAGAAAGACTTGGAACACATAAAACATCATTGAAATGGCCATTTTCTACTTGTACTGTGCCAAATCCTTCAACACTAAGAGATCTATCATCACCAACAAATATTTTCTTGGTGTTACATTCATTTAGAGTAGAAAATATATCTTTATCCTTAGCCATATGATAAGATGCTCCAGAATCAATAAGCCACTTATCAGAAGTAGAAGGAGAAGGTGTATTGAAGGAGAAACCATAAGCAGAAAGTGCATGTCCATGAGAAGAAGAAGAAGAAGTAGAATCAATACTGATGTTGTGCTTCATCATCGTTGCTTCTAAAGTTTCCATCTTCTTGAAACATTTGGACTCATCATGACCATCTTTATCACAAAAGTTGCATTGTTTGTTAGTATTCTTATTTTTATATTTTTCTCCTTTGTCACCATTAGGAGTTGAAGCTATCCGAGCGGGTTTGGGACCCTTATATTGCTTGATGATAGTTAATATCTGAGCGGATTTTTGGCCAAAGTTAGAAGATCTTAACAGTTGGATCTCTGCTACCTAGATCCCTATCATGCAATAACAAGATTTCATTCATCCTTGTGAAAAAGGTTTTTTCATGGTTGAGTTTGACATTCAGGAAGATCGTGATCTGATCTTCAACTCAGCCCCGTGGTTTTGGGGAAACTTAGGTTTGTGCATGAAACCCTGGTCTCCTTCTTTCAATCTCGCTACTAACATTCTCTCCTCAGCCCCAGTTTGGGTGAGACTTCCTAATCTACCCCTGCATTTTTTGGGTTTGCCCTCTCTCGGAGTCATTGGCTCAACATTAAGAAAGTTCCACTTAGCAAGTCGTGAAACTACGATGCACAACACCTCTACTTATGTCCGTATTTTCATGGAAATGGACTTTGGTAAAGGATTCCCAGGTGAAGTTATTCTTACTGGTAAAAATTACTCTTGGCCTCATAAACTTGACTATGAGAGAGTCTCCTTGCATTGAAGATATTGTTTTCAAATAGTTCATATTGCATCCCATTGTCCCAAAGGGTCCAAGAAGATAAAAAATCATCAAAAATCCACTTGGTGGGTTGGATCTAATGACGACCATCAAGTAATTTCAAAAGCCTGCAAAGAGCCTCCACAAGACAATGAAAATCCTTCTCAATCAGATCCTCCTATTCAAGACACTATGTTATCTCAAGACGTGTGCCAGAACTCCACTGAGAAGTTGGAGAAAGAGGCATCTACCCTTTAGGACTCAGATAAGGTACTTAGATACAATAATTCCCTTAGCCATCGACATGCTGGGTAGACCAGGTTAATGTTGTTGAGGTTTTGGATCAAGAAAAACAAGAAGCTTCAGATCAAGAAAATCCAGGTATCATAGACATTACACATGGTCTAACATTTACAAACGAAGTTTGGATGGTAGTTGGAAAGAAGAAGAAAGTACATGTAACATCACAGCCAATGGTAACACGAAGTCAAGCTCACAAGTCAAGCAAAAAGACGAGCTCTTCCCCAACAAGTTAATTTAGATGTAGTGTCTCTTCATGTTTATCCTTGGAGTTTTTTTTCAAGTGTATTCAGTAAGGTTGTTCTATGTGAAGATTTCATTTGAGTATTTGAAAAATTCATCAGTAGTCTGTAGTAGTTGTCTATTTGAGGCACCGAGTTGGCTCGAATTTTTCAAGATTTTGCAACTCCTTCACAATTTTTACCTCACCCTTTTTTTTAATAATAAAATTTCTCAGTTTCTGTTAAAAAAAAACAACGATCATGCATGCTCAGATTTATATTGAACTGGTTAGGACATATCACGAACACCAAAATACATAGATCGATAATTGCAATAAGGAAGCAATATCCTAATCTATGTCATGTGTGCTAAAGATTCTCTCTTGGGATGGAGTAGGGGAAAGAAAAGAAGAGTTGGGAAGAGTTGCTCACTTTATTTCATGCAATAAATAACTAAGAAAAATGAGCATGTACATAGCACAACAAGGTTTCACACACACAAGAGGTATTTATTCATTTGAATGTTCAGGTTCATCAATACTTAGATTAATCAGTAATAACTTTGCAAATACATGTTAAATGACAAAATTGGTTTGGTCTAAGCTCGATCATAGACTTGATCTGAATATAAGTAAAAGAAAATAATAGAAAACAACCAAAAAAACATAAAACAAGATTGAAAAACTAACCATGAAAGAAAATTCATTATTTATTTACAGTTTTACTTACAGTTATTTTTTTTATTTTTTTTCCTTTCTGTCAAATTCATAATGTTTTAAGTATGAGCCATTAGTGGTGTAAGAGACAGGTCGGTTGTTCTCATCCTTAAGTAAATATGAATTATTTTCTATGACACAGGCAACATATATGGACCTAGCCGTAATTTATGGAACTTAGAATGTTTCCATTTTTCAACATGAGCAGAATCCCACAATAAAACCTTTTGACCAACTTCAAATATGGTTGTTTTAGCCATTTTATCAAAGCATTTCTTAACATTTTGTTAACTCTTATTTAATTTAGTTAAAGCATAGTTTCTTTGTTCCTCGAGAGCTTACAGAGCATTAAATATTTGAGGGATATATGTTGATTTCAACTCTTCAGCCTGAAAGGCTAATCTAAGAGAGGGTAATTCAAGTTCTACAGGCATAAAAACTTCTTGGCCATATAGCAGTTGGAAATGGATGTATCTTGTGCTAGTTTTTGTTGTTGTTTGATCTGCCCATAAGGCATATGCCAACAAAGAATGTCATTGGAGTGGCTTGTCACTAATGATCGTTTTCAATATTTTAACCAAATTTTTGTTTGTGAACTCAACTTGCCCATTTCCCTAAGGGTAGTATGTTGATGAAGTATAATTCTTCACTCCAAACTTATTGCAAAAATGAGTCAATTTCCCAGACACAAAGGCTAGTCCATTATGAAAAACAATCTCAATTGGTAAACTAAATCAAGAAAATACATTTGTTACAAGAAAAGAAATCGCATGTTCATCTTTGGCATGCTTAAGGGGTACTGCTTCAACCCACTTTGTGAAGTAGTTTTTAGCAGTCAAAATGAAAACATGACCAACAAAAGGAGGATCAATTGGCGCTATAAAATCTAATCTCCATTTTGAAAATGGGAACTCAAATATAATAGGTTGTAAAGGCATAGCAAAGAATTTATCATTGTCATTAATCCTTTAACATTCATCACAAGCCTATACAAACTTGTATGAATCCTTAAAAATGGATGGCCAATAATAACTCGTCCTCAAGATTTTATGAGCAGTAGCTTTTCCATCAAAATGATTGCCAATTTGAATATCAGAGTTAACGGTTTTGTGTAACTTTTCAAGCATGGTTTGAGAAATTGTTTCATTAATGCAACCCAATAAAATCCCATCAATAGACCTACAGAAAAACATAGTACCCAGAATAAGATATTTAGAATCTTTCATATGAAGCCTCCTTCGCTCATGGTTTTGTAAGTTACTAGGAGAACATTCATATTGCAAATAATAAATGATATTTTGATACCTAGGATGATCTGCCATATCAATATTTTCATATTCAATTAGAAACAAGGAAGACAAGGAAACATCATCATTTTCGATAATGAAACTTGGTTCAACATGTTGAGCCAAGTGCCTTGAAGAAAGATCCTTCGAGAGGTGTTAATCCTTTTGAAAATTTATTATCATCTAGAGAGATGATTTCACTCTTGTTTAGGGGCTCATTTTTTATGAAAGCATAAATGATTTCATCATTGGGAAAAACTTGCCAAGCCTCCATGTTATCAGGTATATGTGGGTGATAAAAGAAAATAAGAATACACAATGGTCATTCCGGGAGTAACTATTTTTCTAGATGATCTACATACACAACTAACCTATCAACCATGGAATTTAACTCTCTACACATGTAAGTAATGTTAAATGATAAAAATTATGAGTTCAAATCCCAAGCTCCGTGTATGTATCTTTTCAAAAGCTTATTGTATGGGTTATAAATCTTCTTGATCAAATTCATGACTAGTTTAGAATCACCAAACATTGTTAAATGCCGACATCCTAAACTAACAACATTTTCAAGGCTAAATGTGAGAGCTTCAAATTTTTCTACATTGTTTGTGCAAGAAAATTCAAGTCTATATGAGAAAATATGTATTTTTCCCAAAGGAGAATATAGTACAATCCCAACACCTTTACCCTCACTTGAGCATGCTCCATCAAAGTGCATATGCCAAATTTGATCATGGTAGTCAATGGGTGGTGTAGCATAATTCTTCTAGGAAGATAGAATAAACATTGATGTCTTCTTCAATGAAGTTGACATGGGGTTGAGGAATACTCTCAATATATGGGGAAATTTGACCTTCACGAATGACAATTAGATTTTTACATGCCTTAGGTAGAGACTTGTGAGTTCCATCCATAGACATATATCCTCCTGTTAAGGCCTACTAGTCTCAACCAAGAATAATTGAATAATTACTTCAATGCATATCAATTAACTGTATATTACACGTTGTGCATATTTCAGGATGGGCACAAAGCACTAGAGTAACATATTTGATTTCACCAATAATGGATTTTTGTTGGTTATTGTAAGCCAACATATTCTTCAAGTTCTCATTGATACAAGACAAACCGAGGTCCTCCATGATAATTTTGGACATAACATTTGGCCCAAAATTGCCATCAATAAGACAACATGGTGGGATTGTA
Source organism: Picea engelmannii (assembly GCA_009831015.1). Lineage (NCBI taxonomy): Eukaryota > Viridiplantae > Streptophyta > Pinopsida > Pinales > Pinaceae > Picea > Picea engelmannii. The sequence continues at coordinate 30,769 of ML785697.1, read as the reverse complement.
TCCATAACTTTCATAGAAAAATAAAAATGAGGGTTTCTAGTAGATTTCCTAGAAGGATTCACTGCTAAAACCTTATTTTCTAAAGATTCATCTTCCTCAATAGTCAGACTTGCTATATTTGAAGTTTTACCCTCAATAAGGTTTTTTAAATGCTCTTATTGTTCAAGAACGGTATCCATATATAAAAGAATAGCATATGTGTTAATGGTAGCCATTTGTTTCAATATATTGTACCTTTGAAACGGGGAGGAAGAAGATGAAGAATTTTCTCTAGACTATTGAACAATCTTAGTTGTATGATCTACTGAACTTGGGGTGTTAGGTGCCTCAGATTGTTTAGAAGCTAATTTAGAATAGTTATGAGTGGAAGTGGTCTTTTGAGGCCCATGCTTGTCTTTATTAAAATAAAAACAGTTTCTGGTATCAACTAACATGACATCATCCTCATGAGCCCAATATAAAGCAACACTAGTAGAATCAAGCCTTTTTCCGTAAATACTCACCCTAGCATTTTTTCTAAGTTCACAAGTACTTTCTTCATGATTTTATTCACAAAAAATTGCACAAGGCATGAGAAAGAGTGGTCTTGGGCTGAAAATTTTGATTTTGATTATGAAGCGAAGCTTGTGCAAATATTTCTTAGGTTGGTTGAGTGACTGCCCTTTTCTCAAAGGAAATCATTTCATTATTCATATATTTCACCAGTTGTAAGACAGTTGTTAAATCAGCGTGTTTGTTGGGTTCTTCTAGAGGAAGACTCATTCTTCATATTCGAGGTAAGTTTTCAAGGCTGACCCTAAAGTATTTGCATTTTCCTCTTCTAGTCCATGACAATAAGAAGAGGGTAAGGCATTATAATAATGCATAAGGGTAACTTGATTACAAGGCCTTATTATTTGAGGAATCTGATTATATAATTCAGTGAAACGTAAATGAAGGCCTTTATGGTTTCACCTTGATTATAGGTCAAATTATTGTGACTTTTCAGCAAATATGTTGGGCTTTGAGGCTGTCCATACATTGATTTAAACTAACATAAAAGTTCAGCCAAAGTACTAAAAATTTTAGGAGGAAATTCAAAGAAATCAATAGCTTCCTTCCCTTCCAAAGAACTGAAAAAAAAGTCTCATACATGTGTCATTATCATTAGCATCAATATTATCGCAGGCATTAAAGAAAGAAATCAAGTGCTCATTTACATAAATAGTTCAAGTGCCTGCAAATTTGGGTAAATTTTGGAAGAGGGGTAGTTGCAGTATTCAAATTCAAAGGACACATGCCACATAGTGGTATTAACATCTTCTTCGAATTGGAACAATCCATATTTCCAAATGACATTTGCTAGATTAGTTCTTGATTGGACGAGATTTAAGTGACTATAGATTCTACCAATCAATTGTGAAGATGAGGATTGAGAAGTAGAGGCTTGACTTGAACCTGACGAAAAATACATTATTTGTTTCCTTGGTGAAAAAGTTCATGAAAGGCTTGTATCCTCTATTTCGAAGTCAAATAAGGATTTACAAAGTTTCCTATGAAGGATTTTTAAAACCTTTTTTCATCTCGCAATTTAAATTCAAGAGATTTACCCCTAGCTCCATATGAAGATCGTAAATGAGTGGTCATCAAACAACTCAAGGTCAAGAAGGATGATTTTAAACCTACCTTTGATGGTTCTCTCTCTGTTCTTGTAATTTAACTTCTCGAGCAATAATATTCCAAGAATGTTCAAGTTGTTTACAAGTGATAGCAGTTTCTAAGATATAATCAAAGAGGCAAGAAATGATGTTAGTTTGGTCAGGAAATTGGATTTGGATATCAAGATGACAAGCTAAAGATGAGGTCATCAGTAAAAATGAAAATCTCAATTGTGGTATTACAGAAGAAAGAATCAAGGGAAATTGTTCATCATTGGTATGGTCGCCAAAGATATGTTGATAGAGAAACTTTGAAGTTTCGCTCAAAACATCTCAAACCTCGTAAGGCTAAGTGAGGTAGGCAAAAATAATACCCTAAGCTTTAAGCCGTAATATATTCTATGAAATTCATGCCCACGAGGCTTCAACATTTTAGTTTTAAAGTTTTAGAATTTTTAGTTTTCTTCAAAACAAATCCCCATAAAAAAAATACACACACAGTGGAATTACAATGATAATAATACAATTGAAGAGTCAACTATAACATATATAT
>ML785697.1:0-28478 GCA_009831015.1 Picea engelmannii | reverse complement strand
AAAAAATGAAACAGAAAACAAATTCTACTATAAAAGAAATATATAACAGACCAATTAAACAAATATTGTCACTTTAAACCGTGAATAGATAAGGTATGGAAGCAACACAATGATCTGTATTGAATTTTCAATTCTCACAAAATAACTTCGGACCAGAAATATCTCTAGAACCTTAAGATGCAATTGGAATCATACGAAAGTAACCAAGTACAATAAAACGAAAATGATCCTACAATCCGGCCAAGACCACTTCAAGTATTGTGAAACCACAGTTTAAGAATCTACAAAAGATGGTGTTGATTAGCTATGAACATAATCATAACTTCTAAAAAGCAAACCATGCAGAAGATTAGACCAGCCTCACATTTTCTTTCCTTGTCACTTTTAAAGAAATTCCTGCTGACAACAAAGTTATTCATCCCTCAGAAAAAATAGTACGAATGAATGATAATAAAATGAAAAATGTCTCTCAAAGCCTTAGTGTACCCACAATGTACCTCTCACAAATTTTCCTCTCGTCCTTCATTGACCTCTCCTCTTCTTGTACTCTTTTCAAACAATTAATCAGTTTTCAAATGTCTTGTGTGTCTGTGTGTGTGATCTCTTCTCTTCTTGTACTCTTTTTCAAACAATTAACCAGTTTTCAAATGTCTTATGTGTGTGTGATCTCTCCTCTTCATGTACTCTTTTCAAACAATTAACTGGTTTTCAAATGTCTGATATGTGTGTGTAACACACACATATAAGACATTTGAAAACTGAATAATTGTTTGAAAATAGTACAAGAAGAGGAGAGATCAATGAAGGGTGTCCACTAATACAAGGGAGAAAATAGGATCAATGAAATAAAAAAACATTTGGGAATTACTTAATGACATTTTGTAAGATAGACAAGGGTCCATTAATACCACATGATGCTTATGAACTTACTTCACTTAAACATTCAAATATGCTTTACGAAACTATAAATGATGCACCACATGTGATCATAATATAAACAAAAGACTTGATAATATATAATATTACCGCCTTGTCCCTCCAAATATCATTGATATAAAACTTGATCTTTTCAAAAATATAATGTCTTTAATACTCAAAATTTGAAAATGTCAAACCAAGTCAAAGTTTTATCCACATCATCATAGTTATCTTAAGTGTGAAGTGTTAGTAATAAGATATCTCAGGAAACATGTCCATGTGAGAAATTTCCCTCTTCTCCTCTCCTTGTAAGTCCTCTGTACTTTCCTTGGAGTGGATAGAAGCGGGTTTTGAGGTTTCGAAGCTTGAGGATTCATTTATGTGCTTCTTTCCTTTTTCATCTACGGGTGACTTTAAATAAGAGGATTTAATCTCAATGTATGGATGATTTTGAGCAAAATAGTTAGTTGAAGCAACAATAGAGGCAACAACAAGTTCGGGTTGGGGTTGTTTTTCACGAATGCTAGGCCAATCTGTCATTCCCTAAAACAGTTTTGTCTTGGTTTGTTTCCCATCCATCATTGACTGGGATAGGTTGTGGATGCAAAGGGATATTAGCTATACTTGGGTGGGGTTGCAGAGGTGCACTTACAGGTCTCAAGGGTTGATGCAAAGTTTGTTGTCCACCCAAGAAAAGGTGCCCAATTTGTGCCAAATGATTGAACTCCTCAGAGTTGGCATCAAAGTGAACATAGAACCGTATTCTTTTATTCCTTCCTTATTTCCAAGAATAATTAGGTATTATCCCTTGTCCCCTCATGGATCCCCTCAATCCTCTGTTGAAAAGGCTCATCTAGAAACATGCAATAATATCATTTCCCATCCATAAAATATATCAAACTCATTGCCCACTATTGATTGTATGTAAACAAAAATAAATAATATTTCATTAAAATTCATTCAAAAAGTTTAGGCATGGATTTGGTAGGATGTAAAAACCCTTTGCATTTCATTATTTAAAAAAATGTAGTGGTAATACATGTAAGATTTTCTTAAGGTATTGTGAAACCACAGTTTAAGAATATGTAAGAGATGGCGCTAATTAACACTAAATAGAATCAGAATTTCTAAACACCAAACCATCCATAAGATAAATAACCTTAAAATAAGATCAAACCAGCCTCACTTTCCCTTTCCTTGTCACTTTTAAAGAAATTCCTTTTGACAACAAAGTTATTCAACCCCAAAAAAACTTAGTACGAATGAATGATAATAAATTGCAGAATGTCTCTCTAAGCCTTAGCATACCTCTCACAAGTTTTCCTCTCCTCCTTCATTGATCTCTCCTCTTCTTGTACTATTTTCAAACACTTAATCAGTTTTCAACCATCTTTGATATATATAAATATATAAAAATAAATGCTTTCAAGAAATAAAGGAGAAAATATGATCAATGAAATAAAAAAACATTTCGGAATTACTTAATAACATTTTGTAAGATAGACATGGGTTCCACTAATACCACTAGGCTTATGAACTTACATCACTTAAACATTCATATATACTTTATGGAACAATAAATGATGCACCACATGTGATCATAATATGAACAACTAACTTAATAATATATAATATTACTGCCATGTCCCTCCAAATATCATTGATATAAAACTTGATCTTTTCAAAATTATAATGTCTTTAATAGTCAAAATTTGAAAATGTCAAACCAAGTCAAATTTGTATCCACGTCATCATATTTATCATAAGCATGAAGTGTCAGTACTAAGATATCTCAAGAAACATGTCCACATGAGAAATTTCCCTCTTCTCCTCTCCTCGTAGCTCCTTTGTACTTGCCTTATAGTGGACATAAGTAGGTTTTGAGGTTTCAAAGATTAATGATTCTTTCATTGTCTTCTTCCCTTTTTCATTTGCAGGTGACTTTAAAGAAGAGGATTTAATATCAATATATGGTTGATTTTGAGCAAAAGAGTTAGCTAAATTAGCAATAGAGGCAACAACAAGTTCAGGTTGGGTTGTTTTTCACAAATGTTGGTCCTTTTAGCATCCTTGAAACAAGTTTTTCCTTGTTTGTTTCCCATCCATCATTAATTGGGCCAGGTTGTGGATACAGAGGGATATCAACTATACTCAGGTGGGGTTGTAGAGGTGCATGTATAGGTCTCAAGGGCTAAGGAAAAGCTTGTTTTCCACCCAAGAAAAGGTGCCCATTTTGTGCCAAATGATTGAACTCATCATAGTTGGCATAAAATACAATAGAGAACCTTATTATTTTATTCATTCCTTGCCAAAAAAACATTAGGTCTTCTTCATTGTCTCCTATGGGATCCCCTTGATCCTCTGCTAGAAAATATCATCTAGAAACATGCAATAATAACATTTTCCATCCATAAAATATATCAAATACACTGCCCACTTTTGAATGTATGTAAACAAAAATAAACAACATTTCATTAAAATTCATTCAAGCACTTTAGTCATGGCTCTGGTTATGGAATATTGGAGTTCTAAAGAGATAGAAGATGGAACAATACATGCAGACTTGCTAGGAGAAAACTTATTTTTTTTAATATTTATTTTTCAACCCTTCAAAAGTTTGGAACAATATGCATATATCATTTTGTATATACAGATTTTTGTGAGCAAGAACGGGAATAAGTCTTCAGAAAAATATGGGAAATCAGAGTATTCATGTATACCCGGCTGCTATTCAAAATCACTTTAAACATGTATAATAGAGTAATGGTAGGATGTAAGAACATATAATACAACATGAAATTGGCAGATATGATGGCTCTTTGTGGAAACCCTAGCTGCAGGCGGTCTAGGTCTTGTTTTATCAAATCCGCAACTCTCTCTAGGCACTAAGTTTGTTTTTTTTTTCTGAGATTTTTTCGGGAGCATTGGTGTTCAAGAGAATGGATGAGCTGGTAGATTATGGTTATGACCTCTCTAGTGGACAACTCATTTGTAATTTTCCAGGTGGCTCTTTCTCTAGCATTGGTCTATCGGATTCGTCGCCCCTAGTCAGTTGTGTGAGGACCGCTCTCTCGTTGGACCCATCATGATAGGCTTCCTTGGGGTTCCAGATGTTCTCTTTGGGTGGCTCTCTAGGTGCTTTGAATGTTGACCCTTTGCTTAGGGGGAATATCCCTCTTTCTCCTTCGGAGGTCCCCTCAAACTTGTGGAGTTTTGTCTCTTCTCCTCTCTCACAGGGTCCCTTTCCCCTTCCCGATTGAGGGTTTGCAAAAATCCAGGTGTTTCAGGCTATTGGTCATTTCTCTTTTCCTAATAAGCCGAAAAACTTAGGGGATTTTTTTACTCTACCCAGTTTGGCGAGTCTGCTTCCATGCTCTCTCCCTTATTGCTCCATTTTTTCCTCCCTCTCGGAACTGGGTTTTCCCTCTACTTTGGATCTAAGCAACTTCTTGGCCCTCTCTTCTTCACCTTGCCCCACTGGAATCAATCCCCCATGTGCCCCCCTCCTCCTCTCCAAACCAACAGTCTAAACCCTATCTTTCACAGGCAGGTTTTTTGTGTGGGTGACCCCTCGGTCCAGAAGCGGAAAAAAGCTTGACCCGATATCTCTCTAGACCCTCTTTGGCATTGGGAGACAACGTCATGTTACCTGAGGTACCTATTATTGCAAAGAAGGTTGTGGTGGGGTGTGCAAATGTGATATTTTTCAGTCGTGAAGTGCTCTTAGAGTGGGTCTCCTTTTCATGGAAGGATCTGGTGATTAAATTACCTTCGGTTTGTTCTCCTGCAAAAGGTTGGTTTATGTTCAAATTCCATTCAACTTTAGATGTGTGTATAATTCTTGGGGAACCATGGTCCATCGACTCGACCCCCCTTTTTATGAAAATATGGACCCCTTTCTTTGACGCTAACCGTGAAAGGATCGATGAGCTTCCAATTTGGGTTCGTCTTCCTGGGCTTCCATTGGAATGTTGGAGCTGGAAATGTTTTGAAAAAATCATCAACACTCTGGGATCCTTTATGAAATCGGATGTGTCTTTCTCCACTTCCGGAAAAATGTCAGTCGCCCATATCTTAGTGTCCCTTAACATCAGAAAGGGTCTTCTCGACACTGTGTTTCTCATGCATGATGGAAACACTTTCCGACAACCATTGGATTATGAGGGCAATCCTTTCAAATGCCACACGTGCCATAAGCATGGTCATAGGGTAGTCGATTGTTCCCTTCCCATGAAGAGTTGTTTTGTGCAGAGACCGAGCCAAGCTCAAAAGTCCCCATATTATTTTCGCTCGGGCCGAGTTATGGTGTCGCCTTCTTCTCAATCGAGGGTCGCAGTTAGGGTGTAGCGAGAGGTGACTACAAAATAGTCAGATACTTTAGCCCATCAGGGGCTAAGGGACCACATTTCCTTATCAACAAAGGAGGCAGTTTGGCATCATGGGGGAGAGACCATCCCCTTCATTACCTGAGACCCAGCTAAAAAATGGCATTGAAGCACATTTGGGTATGCCTCCACTCTCTCCCTTCTCTATAAATTTCAAGTTTTTACAGTCTTTTACCCATAATTTTTTGGACTCAAACATGTTGAAAAATATTCCCTCCTTGCTCTTGGCTTTAGATCTGTCGTAATATTTTCCCCCAAGTCCTCCCCTATCTAGTCTTTCCATTGTTGCTTCCTTGTCCCCTTCTGACCCTTTCCCCCCTTCCCAAAGTCAAGACTCCTCTCTACTCTCTGATGAAGAGTCTTTTTGTTACAACTTGAGGTTTCGGTCAATCCCCTGTACTCCTACTCCTTCCCTTCCTCCTACTGGACTGGGTTTAAATCCTTATCATGATTCACAAAAAGGGAGAGGAAGAAAATCCCTCTTATCAAAAGCACAATCTCGAACATCCATGGATGTGGCAGTTGGACGTCAACTCTCTATTTTCGAGGCACTTAGAGAAAATCCTTCCCCAGCAGGGTTTCCCAAATGAAATAGCTCTCTTTTAATTATTGGGGGTTGGCGAGCCCCTCAAAGTGTCTCTCCCTCAAATTTCTATTGGATCTTGCATAGCTCAATGTTGTTTTACTTCAGGAAACCCTAAGGGAAGAGGAAGTGGTCATTCGTTTTGCGGAAAAAACTCAAAAAGGTTGGTATTTTCTCAGATCAAATGCTACTAGTCCCTCGGGTGGGCTTGCCATGGGTTGGAATCCAAAAAACATAAATCTTGAAAACTCTTGGGGTTTTCCCGGGGGACAAGGAATGCAAATTTTCATTGAAGAATTGGGAAGATCCTTTACCATCTTAAACATCTATGGGACTTCTCACAATCATCCCCAATTCTGGAATGCTCTTTTAGAAAAATATTTCTTAAAAGATCCCTTTCTCATTCTAGGAGGAGACTTAAACTTTTCCATAAGGGTGGTTGAATCTTGGGGACAAAGGTCCCAAGCCGACTCCCTCTCAGATTTCTCTATTCACAAACTAGAAGCTGCAAGGATAATCGATGTGAATCCTATCATATTAGGTCCTACTTGGAGAAATAAGAGACTGGGAGAGGATTACATTGCAAAGAGGCTGGATCGGTTCTTGATTTCCATTTCTTTGGTGGAAGAAACACTCCTTTTTAGACAATGGACGGGTATAGGATGGGAATCTGACCATTTCCCAATTTTTCTTGAACTAGCAGGAGTCTCAAAAAAACCGGCAGGCCCCTTTTAATTTAATTCGGTCTAGATAAAAGAAGAGACCTTCCAAAAGATAGTAAAGGAAGTATGGGCGCATTTGGATCACACAGAAAGGGAAGTCGTTCAATCTGCAAGGAATCTTAAAGAACTAAAAATAGCTACTAAAGCCTGGGAAAAAAAGAGGAAGAAACAAATAGAAATGGACTTAATCCAGACAGAGGTTGACCTTCAAACATTATATGACTCTGCCAAAGGAGGCTTTGCCTCTCCAGAACAAAAATATTTACTGTTGTCCCTGGAGGAAATGATAAGGTCTCTTCTTCAAGCTAGAGAAGAAGAATGGAGACAAAAAAGTCGGGCACTTTGGTTACACAATGGAGATGAGAATACAAAATTCTTCCAAGCCTATGCAAAAGGTAGGAAAATGACAAATACTATATGGGGTATCAAAGATCAGTCGGGAAGACTCCAAACCTCTTTTGAAGATATGACAAGATTGGGATCGTCCCATTTGAAATCTCAGTACTCTGCTGACAATGGAGCCTCCATTGATGCAGTAATACAGATGGCACTTATGTTCCCAAGATTTGTTGAAGAGGAGGAGAATGAAGAACTTATGGCAGAAGTTTCAAAAGCAGTATTAAAAGAAGTTCTTCATATTTTTGAAAAAGACAAAATATTGGGACCAGATGGCTGGTCTATGGACTTCTTTGTTGGTCTATATGACTTCTTTAGTTCAGACCTCCTCATGTCATTGAAGTATCTAGAATCAAAAGTTTCATTCACCCCACTTTCAATGCCACCTTCATAGCCTTAATCCCTAAGCAAGATGACCCTGATAGTCTGGATGATTATCGACCCATCTCTTTATGCAATTGTATATATAAAATTATTGCTAAAATAATAAGCAAAGGAATAAAAGGAATCCTCTCTAAATCAATTTCTCAAGAACAATTTGGTTTCCTAGAGGGAAGACAAATTCATGAAGCAATCAATGTATCATAGGAAGTCACGCACATCATAAAGACCTAGAATAAAAATGGGACAGTGTTGAAGATAGACCTCTCAAAGGCTTATGATCGAGTCAGTTGGCTTTACATGAGACTATTTCTTACTCATCTGGGTTTTGGTCTTCCTTTTATAAACTGGATCATGAGTTTCATCACCATGGTCTCTTTTGCAGTTCTCATAAATGGAGCAACCACTCCTTTCTTTCAGGTTGACCAGGGACTGCGTCAGGTATGTCCTTTATCCCCTCTTCTTTTCCTACTAGTGGTAGAAGGATTAAGTAGGGCTCTTTTGGAAGCCAAAAGATTCAGATCCTTCTTAGGTATTCCCCTTTCCCACCTTCTTTCCCTCACTCACTTGTTGTTTGTTGATGATGTTCTAATTTTCTGCAATGGCCTAGGGGGAGATGCTGAAAAATTACGCTCCATCCCAGATCTGTTTAGTCAAGCTACATGAATTCTTATAAACAGCTCAAAATCTACTCTCTCCACTCACCTAATGGAACCAAAAGAAAATCATTTTTACAAAGGTCTTTTTCCTTATTCAGAAAAACTATTGGATGAAGGATTAAAATATATGGGTTTTCATCTAAAACCAAACTCTTACTCCAAAGCAGATTGGAATTGGTTACTATCAAATCTTGAAAAAAGGTTAAAATCTTGGAGTTTCAGGTGGCTATCCATAGCAGGCAGGCTAATCTTGGTTAAATCAATACTTAAGGCCATCCCAGTCTACTGGTTATCTATGGCTTGGATCCCAAAAGGAATGCTGGAAAAAATAAGGAAAATATGTTTCAAATTTCTTTAGGGAGGCCATAGAGAAAGTTTTTTGATGCCTTGGATCAAATGGAATTCCCTGGCCCTCCCAAATCTTATGGGTGGATGAGGTCTAAAAAACATTCACTGCTTCTCTACATCTTTGGCTGCAAAGACATGGTGGAGACTTATCTCTTCCAAAAACCTCTGGTCAAAGGTCATCTAACAAAAATACATTTGTCCAGCTTCAGTGGAGGATTGGATAAGAAACCCAAAAAAAAGTCACCAAATTGGTTCCATCATGTGGAAATCTTTGGTAAAATATTTTGAGGTTATTAGTCAGGGTCTGGCCTCGAAGGTTGGCAGAGGGAATTTCCTCATGTTGGGAATGGATCCATGGGTTGGTGCAGCCGGATAGCATTTAATTCCCCAAAATCTAATAGATATACTTCACGAGAGAGACATCTTTCATCTAAGTCAGATTACAGACGAACACAGCTCTTCAATCTAGAACCAAGGTTGGAAAGATGCACAAGCTTTGAATTTGGAGGAACCCTTCATTGCACCTTGTATTGATTTTATCAGGGCACTTAAGTTAAGCCATATCATAATAAAATATCAGGAGGATGAACTCATATGGCATCTCAGTCCCTTTGGGGTATACTCTCCAAAAGAGGGTTATTCTTATCTGTCGTTTGCACGAATCCAATAAGTTCCTAATTGGTGGTGGAAGGGGATTTGGAAATTTAAATGCCCTCAAAAGGATATATTGTTCATGTGGTGTCTACTAAGGAAGAAGGTCCCCACATGGGATAGGATGAAGATAAGGGGTCTAGAAGGGCCAGGTTGGTTCTCCCTTTGTAAGGGAGAGGAGGAAACTTATTTTCATCTTTTTCTGAGATGCCCTTTTTCTATCCAATCTTGGTGAATTGTATCCTTGGTAATGGGTTATTCCTGATCTTGGAAAGGAACTTCCATAGAAGAATCTTGGAAGTCATGGGTTCAAAATCCTAGGAACAAAAGGATTAAGGCACTACCCCTTCTCATCACTTGGGGCAATTGGATTTCCAGAAACTCAGTTATTTCCAAGGCAAAAGACTCCCTTCCAAATATTATTGTAGCCAAAAGTCTTGCTATCTTAGCACATTTTCCTCTAGAGAAAGTTTTACATGCCCCTAGACATGTCATGGAAGAAAGAATAAACTAGACTAGACCTTGGGGTTTTTTCGATGGGGCTTCCAAAGACCTCGGAGTTCGTTGTGGGGGTGGGGGAGTCCTCCATCTTTCTTCAACTCATTTTTATAAGATAAAATGGGGATTGGGACATGGATCAAATAATTATGCAGAACTTATGGCTTTAAATCTTCTTCTATCTTTTGTTGGGGAAAAATGGATAATATAACTTCAGATCTTCAGGGATTCTTTGGAGATTATCAACTGGATGAGGAAAACAAAAAGATGCCACAACATTTTTCTTGCTTCTCTTCTTGAAGAAGTATTTTTAATTACAGACATATTTACAAATTTGTCTTTCACCCATGTCTACAGGGAAAGAAACAAAGCAACAGACTCCTTATCTAAAGAGGGCACTTCTATGTCTCATGGGCAGTGGCACATCTTAGAGTTTTTGGATGGCCAGAGACAAGAAAACTATAATAGGCCCTTTATTGAGCAAAGGGTTCAGCAGGACTAAAATTATTTAACAGAATATTTATTCATTTTTTGTATATTGTTTAAAGTCTCTCAAAGAGCAAGATAAGTGCATCAAAAATTTTGGACAAGGCGAACATCAAACACATATTGGTTTCCTTTCTGCTCTTCCTCCTTAAGGGGCAGTTCATTATGTGGTTACAAGATATTCCATCAAGCCTCTTGGTTTTGTTCACAATGTCTAGCAGTCAACATATATATTTTACTGATCTATGTATCATAACAAATAGGTTTCGACTTCTGTAAGAACTTTTTGGGACTAAATGCATGTTCTCACATGCATATTACTATTTGTAAATTTTCATTTTTGAATATAATTTATGCTTTTTTTCTTTGGGAAAAAATGGTAGGAAGTAAAAACCCTTTGCATTTCATTATTAAAAAATATGTAGTGGTAATACATGCAAGCTTTTATTTCAAACATGATTTTTGAAAGAACTGGTTTGCACACAGTTAATATGGGGATTGATACATATAACATACAAGGTATGGAGGTGAAAATAAAAAGAGGAATAATACCCATACTCTATTCATACTTAAATGTGAATCAACGTAAAGAAAATAGTTAGAAATAATATGAGAGAGCAACTATTTATTTACAATAAAATTTAGACATGCTTTAAGGGAAAAAAATCAAAACAATGAGTAGGTAATCATGGCGAGCGAAAAACCTAGGTATATTTTCAGTATGAACATTCAAAATAGAGTGAAATTGTAGTGATGGGGATGAAAGGGAATTAATGAGCCACTTCAAACTTGAAGAATGAAGTTTCAACTATGTATCATTATCATGTCCACGATAAAAAATAGAGATTGCATACCTCAACTCATGCACTAAACAATGGAAGAAATATTCCTTGAAACTGCGTGTTATTGACCTCCTAATTCAACTCTTTAAAACATTTTCTGAATTGGTTATCATCTTCCAAAGCTGAGCTCAAAATTAAATCCACTACCTAGGAAAAGGGCAACTTTCTAGCTCCACTACTAGCTTACGAAAATAACAACTCATCAACCCTAAACCCAAGAGCACCATATTCCAAGCAGTCCATACTAAATGCGCACACTGACTCAATCACATCTTCATTAATGCCAACGTCCTTCATCATGTCCTGCATTCAACTTTTCCACCCAATACATTTCTTGTGTTATGAATGTAAGGTTTTTTAACAAGAAAAGTTGACCCATATATTAAAAAAAAAAAAACATTCTTACTAATGCAATTCATTCACCCAAAATAACTTGATATGAACGCAACATTAAACAAGGTTGTGTGGCAGCGTAGTCCCTGTCGGGTTGAATTGGGATCGGAAAAAGTAGTAGAGGCAGATGGAAACCGCAGCGGAGATGTGGCAAGCAGCATGAAGCACATGTGGTATCCATGCAGTAAATGAAATGTGGCCTCTAGAGCCCCATTTATTTTTTGAAAGTATATAACAAAATACAATTTGTGCATAGTGGAAGATAAAAATTTATGACGACACAAATATGAAAGGAGATAAAAAGGCAGTTTAGTTTGAAATATATTAAATAAGTTACAAGTTCTTGGAAATTTAAGTGCATTTGTCATATAGACTGGTGAAAGATAAAAATGTATGAGGACATAAATATAAAAGGAGATAAAAAAAAACAATTTTATTTGAAATATATATAAAAAATAAAGGTCAGTTACATATTCCTGGAAATTTCAATGCGTTTTTCATATAGACTAGGATTGGGGATCCCGCGGATGATAAGAGAAATATGTACAAGAAACGGGACTGTAGAAAGAAGAAGTGGGCGACGGTAGAGTGCAATACCTAAAAAAAATAAAATTTAAAGGTATCAGTCTTTGGCTAGACATTTCTAATTAAAAAAGTGGAATAACTTGGTTGATAAACAAAGCAGGATGTGATCAGTATACTTACAGTGATGGTACATATGACCCCTTTTGCTATTTTCTTGTGGATGTATTTTCATTGATGTCGTCGACGACTTCTGGAATCATGGCAATTGCATGTTGCCTTTCATCGGTGGCCTACTTCAATTCCCTTTCGAGCCATTCTTCAATGTAGCTTCTCATTGGGACGACGTTGATCTCATTCCGTATTTTTATGTTGAAAAGTTCGTTTTATAATTCCCCGAAGTTGATAGAAAGATTACACAAAGCCTTATCAATTTCCTCGTTTTGTATTGAATAGTCGACTAGCCATTCGTGGACGTGTTCTTGACCATATTCAAGGATGTTGTAAAACTTTTCGAAAGACAACGCCTTAAACCTATCAAGTTGTTTATCGAATTCTTGCCTAGTTAAGGGCAAGGAGTTGACGATTAAGTTGGGGTCTTGGAAGTCGTTGGTCCTTCCGGCTAAGTCTATTCTGGACAACCTTATGAATAATTTTTATTTCTTTGATATGGCTTGTTCACATGACTAAACAATGAGATGCAAGTTCTTCACTTTTTCTTTCCAACATGCATTTAATTGACCGATCCGATTTTTGGATGGAAGATCTTCTTACATTCTTCTTGTTTTTGTCATGTTGTTGACAATGGTGCCAAAAGGAAGGACTTTGTTTAAATAGAAATGTTCTTCATCTTTTAACTCTGCATGCAAATGTTCGAGCAAATTATGTGCCCTGGTTCCCAGGGAAGTCATGGTTTGTGATGTTTCCCATGCTTTAGTAATTAGTTCCATTATTTTCTTGATATTATTCTCCACATATCCTCTATAGGATGCGAGGAGGCTGGAGGATCCTTTTAACTTGGCTGCAGGGGTGGCGAGAATGGCTATTTCCAAAGGATTGGCAAGCAATGGAATAGGAATCAAAGCTTGTTCCAATTCCTTGACCCGGTCCTTCAGTCTGGCATTCTTTGCCTCGATGCCTTCAATGGAATCATGAAGTGCATCTTCGCTCACTATGTGAAGTTGACAGATTTTGGACAGTCGCATGTTCGCAAGGTTAACCTCTGAACGAGATTTTCCTTTCTTGTTTTTTACATTTTTTTTTCAATAATCAATTTTTTGGACTGGCTGTCAAAAACAGTGCTTTGGAACACGAAGGATTCATCTTCGTAAAAAAATTCAGTATTAGATATGTCCATTAGACGACTATGTTGGATGGCATCTCTGGGCTGATCAAGGTAGCAGAGTAGGCTATCTAGATCAGGCTCAAGTTCCATGTTCTCACTCTGAATTTCGGGCTCTTCCACTTGTCCCACATTTGTTTTTCTCTTCTTTTCTACTGGAAGCTTGTGAGAACTATCAATTTTAGAGTGAGTAGGGTCATTAAATCCTCCTCCATTTGAAGAACTATGAGTTGCTTTGTTGTTGTGGTGGGTCGTTGAAGTGATTCTCCGGGATGTCGTACTTTTTGGAGTGTTATTCGCTGATTGAAAACTCTTGTCACTGGGGCCTTTTCCCTGTTGCCTCTACAATTTAGTGTTGCTTTGCAGTGTGTCTAGGTCGCCAGCATCAGAAGAAGGAGTGTTGTCACCAATGTCTCTATTTTCGGACAGGTGTTTTTTGAAAAAACAATTGTCGAAGCCAAGTGTTTTTAAATGTTGTAGAAAAATTTTATCAGGGTCAAACCCTCTTAGGCTTTCACCATATCTCAGGTTGAAGTTGCTAGAATGTGTTGCGATCTTGTCAATTTTGTTGACATTCTTCAACACGAAGTCCCCGACTTTCCAAGGCAGAGGAATGAACTTTTTTTTTCTCTTCTCTTGGAATAAATGCAACCAGTGGTTGTATTGTTGTGTTACTTTTGCAACAAACATTATGTCTGTAATGTGACATGGAAGGAGAGAAAGTTTTTCTCTGGAGTCAAAAATCCTTATCACAGTGTCATTATCCAAATGTTCAAGTGTCCCCTTCCTATCCAAAAAACCGGTTTCCTGTTCAGATATGTGGGGAGCATCATCTCCTAACAACAAAACTTTGAAAACAGACACAAAGCCATTAAAAACCTCATAAAAAAAATGGGAGGCCTTGTGCTTCCACAAGGCCTGGTACTATAACATTACTAGGTCAAATTCCCAGTTGACATTCTTGGATAGAGACAGTTTTGGAAACTGGGAGCAATGTGTTATCACAAAAACTAAGTAGGATGACATATAAAATTTATTTTCCCTTTTGAAGCTTGACAATTGGGAACAGATTTCATGGGAAATTAACTTGCCCCAATCAAAAA
This sequence comes from Picea engelmannii, assembly GCA_009831015.1. NCBI lineage: Eukaryota > Viridiplantae > Streptophyta > Pinopsida > Pinales > Pinaceae > Picea > Picea engelmannii. Next base: position 14,249 of record ML785697.1, on the reverse strand, counting down.
TGGCTTGTTCCTTGACTGTGAAATACAAATATAAAGAGCCATACGGGAAACAGTTGTTGTGGACTCCTATCCCATTATTCTTGTAAATAGCCAGGCAATTTTGCGGAATGGATTTCTAAATGAACTAACCTGCAAGCTTGTGATATCTTCAGGAACTACAATTGAGTCTTCCAATAATGGGGCAAGATGTCCAACCCGTTATTATGCTTTGCTAGGAACTGTTTGCAATCTTCTCCTCTGAACGTCAATGTTGGCTCCGACAATCTTAACATCTGGCGAAAGACCTGAGGTGAAAAAGAAACAGAAGAGCAGTCCCCCAGTGGAATAATTCTTTTGTCTGAAATAAATTTATCGACGCACCAAGAGACTAGCTCCTTACAGTCAAAAACTTCAGGGACACAGCCTGCATGAGCAATCCCAGAGGTCCAAATTACTTCGTTCTAGGCGGAAAGGGTTGAGTAATAAGAATATTCCTTGGACCACTAGAAGTTCTGGTCCTCGCGCCCAAAGATGTTCACTGTATCTCAACAGAACTGTTGTCGAGATGATGCCATAGGTTTATGAGAATGTTGGTTTGCTCCAAACGATGGTTGAAATGAACAGTTGGAGCCGATAATATAACTCTTCGCAAAATCTTGGTTAAATGCTTATGAATTGGAAAGCTCCTCAAGCCTTTCGTTGATTAATGACAATCTATATGGGTGGTGCATGATGAACTGTTAGCAGTAAAGCTTACTTATTGCATATTTAGAAGTGAGAAGGTGGTCGGTACGGTGAAGAGCAATTAAGGATTGGAGGTTTCGTGAACGTGCCAAGCCGACGACATGCGAACGATATTTCATGATCTTGAAATCAACACTTGGAAGGGATAATATAACCCCCCACAAATCTTGGTTTAATGTGTATTAATAGGAGATCTCCTCGATCCTTTCGCCCATCAATGACAATCTATACAGTTCCTGCACGATGAGCTGTTAGAATTAAATGTCATTAGTTGCATACTTAGAAACAAGATATATATATATATATACATATATTAAAACTTTTTTTTTATTATAGATAAGTGTGAAGGTCACGGAGACAGGGGAGAGCAAGGAACGAATGGCAAGGTCTGAAAAGCGGTCAGACAGGATTCAAAATAGGGTTACGGGGGATAATCAGGAGAGGCGAGTGTCCCACGGTCAATTTTTATGTATCGTAATTTTTTATTGCAAAACGTGTAAAACGGAAGAGAGCATGATGGGGCAGTTCAGCGACCGGTTTGTATATTTGCGAAATTATGAGAAAGTGGCTAAGTATGAAATAGGAAAACGGTCACTCGGACTCATTTTCAGAATTGAAGATTGAAGATTTCGTGAACGGACCAACCCGACAACGCGCAACTGACATTCCATGATGTTTGAAATTAACACTCGGAAGGGATAATATAACCATCCGGAAATTTTTGTTTTATGCGTATTAATGGGAGATTTCCTCAAATCATGGTTTAACATTAACACTTTCTAATTGCATACTTAGAAACAAGATCTTATATATAATTGCCAATTGCTAATTGCAAAAGGGCACGGGCACAGGAAACAGCGATTAGGAATTGGATATTTCTTGAACTCGCCAACCCGACGATCTGCGGAAGAAATTCAAAGAAATGGTGAAGTATGGAAAGTGGACAGACGCGCTTCAAAATGGGGTGACAATAGTTCCGCGGGAGACGTGAGGACCTGGCGGCCAGATTGTATGTCTCGGAAGTTTTCAGTGAAAATGTACTATATATATAAACATTTTTTTATTATAGACAAGTGTCAAGGTCATGGAGACAAGGGAGAGCAAGGAACGAATGGTAAGGTTTGAAAAACGATCGGACATGATTCAAAATAGGGTTACGGGGGATACTCAGAAGAGGCGAGTGTCCCACGGTCAAATTTTATGTATCGAAATTTTTGACTGCAAAACGTGTAAAACGAAAGAGAGCAAGATGGGGCAATTCAATGGCCAGTTTGTATATTTATGAAATTCCAAGAAAGTGGCTAAGTATGGAATAGGGAAACGGTCGGTCGGACTCGTTTTCGGAATCGAGGATTGAATACTTCGTGAACGGACCAACCCGACAACGCGCAAATGGCATTCCATGATGTTTGAAATTAATAGTTGGAAGGGATAATATAACCATCTGGAAATTTTGGTTTTATGTGTATTAATGGGATATTTCCTCATATCCTGGTTTAGCATTAACGCTTGTTGCAAAAGGGTGAGGGCACAGGAAACAACAATTAGGAATTGGATATTTCTTGAACCCACCAACCCGACGATCCACGGAAGAAATTTGAAGAAATGGCGAAGTATGGAAAGTGGACAGACGCACTTCAAAATGGGGTGACAATAGTTCCACAGGAGACATGAGGACCCGACGGTCAAATTGTATGTCTCGAAAGTTTTCAGTGAAAAATGTACTATATATATATATATATATATTATAGACAAGTGCCAAGGTCACGGAGACGAGGGAGAGCAAAGAACGAATGGCAAGGTCTGAAAACCGGTTGGACAGGATTCAAAATAGGGTTATGGGGGATACTCAGGAGAGGCGTCCCACGGTCAAATTTTATGTATTAGAATTTTTGACTGCAAAACGTGTAAAATGGAAGAGAGCATGATTTGCGAAATTCCAAGAAAGTGGTTAAGTATGGAATAGGGAAATGGTCGGTTAGACTCGTTTTCGGAATTGAGGATTGAAGATTTTGTGAATGGACCAACTCGATGACATGCAAATGACATTCCATGATGTTTGAAATTAACAGTCGGAAGGGATAATATAACCATCCGGAAAATTTGGTTTTATGCGTATTAATGGGAGATTTCCTCAAATCCTGGTTTAGAATTAATGTTTGCTAATTGCATACTTAGAAATACGATCTTATATATAATTGGTAATTTGTAATTGCAAAAGGATGCGGGCACAGGAAACAGTGATTACGAATTGGATATTTCTTGAACCCGCCAAGCCAACGATCCGCAAAATAAATTTGAAGAAATGGAGAAGTATGGAAAGCGGACAGACGGGATTCAAAATGGGGTGACAATAGTTCCATAGAAGACGTGAGGACCCAACGGTTAAATTGTATGTCTCAGAAGTTTTCAGTGCAAAATGTGTACCACGGAAGAGGGCATGATAGGTAGACTGTGATACGGAAGACAGTATGATCTGAGTCTGGTTGTAAATTTGTATATCATGGAAGTCACAGTACTGGTCGCAGGTCATGGAACAATAGAAGTCCAATCTAGAGCCCGCCTACCTGGATTGTGCGGTCGGAGAAGTGACTGGGTATGGAATGGGGAAGAGATCGAATGGTGTCACGATATAAGAGCACTAGTGCAAATGTGAACCCGCAAGTCCACCTACCTGCGCAGCTAGACATTTTCGAAAAAATGAATAAGTGACGAGAAAGATAAAGTTCAGGTAAAAGAGAAACGGATATTTGGCTAAGCATAGAAGATGGAAAAGAAGGGCTAATATATTCACATCTATAATAGATATCCCATTTCCTTCCAAGATATATACTTGGAAAGAAGTGCAAAGATGGCGGGCACAAAAAACAACGACTAGGAATACAATCCACGAGTTTACTTGGTTCTTGGTTGTATGCTTCGTCTGTAAATTTGTATATCATGGAACTCTGAGTGTTGTTTGCAGGACACGGAACAATAGAATTGCAATTTTTTAGCCAGCCACCCCTCAAGTCCGCCTGTCAATTTGTATAGTGTGGAAATCTGGTTATTGTTTGTAGGAAACGCAACTATAGAGGACATGCTTTGCCCTTTAATATAACCTTTGTGACGCAAATGTAGTATGTGGATCATTTTAGCACTTTTCCATCCGTAAACAATTAGAATCTTGAGACCGCCAGCCCTAGATTCCATCTTTCAATTTGTATATCGCGGAACTCTGAGTGTTGTTTGGAGGACACGGAACAATAGAAGTGCAATGTAGAGCGAGCCAGCGCGCAAGTCTGCCTGTCAATTTGTATATCGCGAAACTCTAGGTGCTACTTGTAGGACACAGAACAATAGAGGCCCAATTTTGAGCCCGCCAACCTAAGAACCCGCAATCCAAAAAGTGGCCAAGTATGGAATGAGGGAGCCATACATGAGGGAACCCTTGTCATCCTATTTTTAAACATGCGACGGAGGTCCGGGTGTTGTTTGCAAGTGACGGAAAAATGGAAGTTCAATATAGAGCCCGGGTGTCTGGGAATTCGCGATCTAAAAAGTTCTTAGGCATCGAATGGCTACTGGTTGGTTGGAGTGTGGCTCGTTTTAGCACTTTTCCATCCATAAACAATCGCAATCTTGAGCCCGTCGGCCTTGAAGTTCATCTGTCAATTTTTGTATCGTGGACTATGAGTGTTGTTTGGAGGACACGGAACAATAGAAGTGTAATGTTGAGCCAGCCAGCATGCAAGTCCGCCTGTCAATTTGTATATCGTGGAACTCTGGCTGCTACTTGTAGGACATAGAATAATAGAGGCCCAATTTTGAGACCGCCAGCCCGAGAACCTGTGATACAAAAAGTGGCCAAGTATGGAATGAGGGAGTTGTACATGAGGGAACCCTTGTCAACGTATTTTGAAACCCGTGGCGGAGGTTCGGGTACTGGTTGTAGTCGACGGAACAATGGAAGTTCAATATAGACCCCGGGTGTCCAGAAATTCGCGATCTGAAAAGTGCCTAGGCATCGAATGGCTATTGGTTGGTCGGAGTCACATTTTCAGAAAAATGACTAAGTAAAGAGAAAGAGAGAGTAGAGGGGAAAAAGAAACAACAATTTGGTCAAGTATAGAAGAGGGAAAAGAAGGTCCAATATATTCAAATCTGCAATAGATATTCCATTTCCTAGAAAGATCTTTTATGTGTGTTGTTGGATAAGTTGTATACATATTGCATATACTTGGAAAAAAAATCTGAAGGTAGCGAGCACAAGAAACATTATCTAGAAATTTTAAATTTCCTGAACACGCGAACTCGACGATCCGCCAAAGAGATGTCAAGAAATTTTCATGTGTGGAAAGCGGTCGGACGGGCTTCAAAATAGGGTGGCGGATTCCCGAGGAGCCATAAGGCCCCGAGTATCAAATTGTATATATCGAAAAAATTTGGTGCAAAATGTGTAACACGGAGGAGGGGATGATGTGGGAGTCCAAAAGTAAATCTGCATATCACAGAAGCCGAAGTGCTATATGCAGGTCACCGAACAATGGAAAGTAAAATTTAGACAAAGGGGAAACACTCGGTCGAAACGTGTGAATCCGTCAACCCACGCAGCAAGGCATTTTCAAAAAAAAAATAAAAAATTAAGTAACCAGAAAGAGAAACTAGTGGGAAAATAGAAAGGCGGAGGGCAATTTTCGTAAGAGCGAATTGGTTTCAAACAAGCCCCATTGTTGCAAAACCATCATTTTCTAGTAATTGTCAGCAAATGCTTTGTTGAAGATTAGATTTTATTGCAACTTGTGGGTGTAAGTGTGTTCTTGATACATTCTTCCATGACTATAACATATTAACTTAAGTATTAAACTTCTTTCATTATGGGTTGTTAGCATTAAAGCTTAATAATTGCATGTCTAGAAACAAGAATGACGATCTTGCTGCAACATTGTGATTTGGTATTGCTATGTTCTATCTGCATTACGAATAGAATTGAACGTTGGTTTGAAATTATGTGTAATTCATTTTTTGTTTGCATAAAATCTTGATGGATCGACACAGTACATTGTCATATAATTGTTAGATGCTCCATTTTAGAACAAATTACCTAAGAAAATACAATATCGAAGAACTACGAGACTACCGAACCATGCCAATGAGAAGAGGCGTTAAATCCAGAAAAGAAGCAGCAACCAAGACTCCAAGGCAAAAAAATTTAATAGCAAATCCATTTAAAAAAAAAAAAAAAAAAACACTGAGCATTGTACATCTATTCTTAGAAATTGGACCTAGTTCTTTGGGCCAAAACATTGAACGTATCTTCCACAAACACAGGCAAGGGATCCACAACATGCAGGAGCCATCGAGATGCTCTTCAACATGCATATAAAACTGATTACTATGCCTTTTTTTTAGGAAATCCTTGAAGTTTTATCCTCGATGGATCATCCTGTGGTAAAATTGATAGTTCTCAGAAGCTTCCCGTGAGGAAGAAGACGAAAAACATTGCAGGTCAAATGGAATATCCCTTAACTAAAAGTTAGGACACACCAAGAAACCGCCTCTCCACAGTCAAAAAACTTAAGGGACATAGGTTGCACGTGCAATTCCAGAAGCCCAAATTTGTCCATTCTGGGTGGAAGGAGATGACTAGTAGAAATATGCCTTGCACCAATGGGGGTTCTGGTCCTCATTCCTAAAGATGTTAATTGTATATCCAGAGAACAACACAGTAGTCCCGCAATTGAATAGTTTTTTAGCTTGAAATATATCTCTGGGAGCATCAACATATCATTTCCTTACAGTGAAAGTCTTCTGCCCAGAACAGACTAATTTGGACCTCTGGAATTCCTATTTTCGAGCTGCAAAGCGGTTATTGCGTCCAACGTCAATTTATTTTCTGAAACTCCTTCTTTTGGTGTTGTCGGGACCACCATCATTGAGCCAGGAAGTTCCGCCCATTATGGTTGATTTCAATTTGGGCGTAGGAGTGGGAATAGTCTCTGCATTGCCATCATCCATTGTTGTATCATCGTCCATCAGATCATCTTCTTTTGGCTCGGAATCCATGGCATCAACCTCTGCGCTAGCCATCAATGCAACTGGGTAGGTTCTCTGAGCAGACAGGGTTTCCTTGGAATTCTTTGGCTTGAAATATATCTCTCGGTATACCAAGGGACCATCTCCTTTTTTTCTCTTGGGCGGAGGGAGATGAGTAGTAAGAATATGCCCTGGAATAATGGAACCTCTTGCCATCATGCCCGAAGGTGTTTACTGTATCTGGACAGAACTGCTGGCACAAGTTGATGAGAATTTTCATTTGCTCCAGATGATGTTTGAAATGAAAATTGGGGAGGGATAATATAACCCTCCGCAAATCTTGGTTTAATGCGTATCAATGGAATATCTCCTCGAGCATTTTGTTGATCAATGACAATCTCCATGGTTCGTGCATAATGAGTTCTTAGCATTAAAGCTCACTAATTGCATATTTAGAAAAAAGTGCAAAGGTGGTGGTGACAACAAATAGCGATTAATAATTAGAGATTTGTTAAAGGTGCCAACTGACCAGTGCACGAAAGAGATTACATCATGTTTGAAATGAATACTTGGAAAGGATAACACTCTTCTCCGCAAATCTTGTTTTAATTCGTATTAATGACAAATCTTCTCCGGCCTTCCGGACATTAATGACAATCTTAACGGTTCCTGCACGATGAACTACTAGCATTAAAACTTAATAATTGCATATCTGGAAATAAGTACGAAGGTAGCGGTGATGGCGAAGAGCGACCAAGCATTGTACATTCCGTTCACCTGTCAACCCATGAAACAGATTCCAAGAAATGCCCAAGTACAGAAAGCGGTCGGGTGGGTTACAAGAAAAAGGGTCACAAGATATACCCAGGAGATGTGAGGGGCCGATGGTCAAATTGTATCTCAGTGATAAATTTATGTCGTCAATTTGTATATCGCGGAATTTCGGGTGTTGTTTGTGCATAGGGGAACAGTGGAAGCGCAATGTCGAGAGGGCAATTTGGATATTTCATAATTTTGGGTGTTGTATATAAAAGCACAAGTAAACAGAAAGCAAAAGCATATGAGATGAAGGGGAATTTGTTTGCTAATTTGTAAATCGCGGAAGTCCGGGTGTTATTTGCAAGTGGCGGAACAATGGAAATGCAATGTTGAACCTGCCTATGCGGGAACCCACGATTCAAAAAAATTGTTCAATATGAAACGGGGAAGCGCTCGATCAGGCTGGTGATATAAAAGTAACAATGGAAATCTGAAGACATGAATCTGCCAAATCCCACACCTAGACATTTTTCAAAAAATGAGTAAGTAAAGAAAGGGAAAGAAGAGGGCAAAAGAGAAAGCAGATGGTAATTTTTCAAAGCGGGAATTGTTGTAAGAAAGCATTATTGATGGTCTTAACAGTAACTATGGAGTGCATTAAACATGTTAATAGGTTCTTCAATCAAGGAATAGATACATCGAGCGATGTTTATAGTTTCAAGGATCTGTTTGTATCAGAGAAGCGTCCAAAAGTTACAAGAAAATCAATTTTTGGATGTTTAAGTAAATTTTTTGTATTGTTAGCTTCACCGCAAGTATAACAACGACGAATTTGAATTTGAATGTCTTCTCGTTCATATAATTGTTCCATTAGAATTTGCATGGTATATATTCTTTTATTTCAATTTGTTTGCTAATTTGTAGATCGTGGAAGTTCGAGTGTTGTTTGTAGGCAGTGGAACAATGGAAACGCAATGTTGAACCCACCTATCCGATAACCTGCCTATTCGGAAACCCGCAAGAAAAAAAGTTTGTACAATATGAAACAGGGAAGTGGTCGGTCGGGATGGTGATATAAAAGTAAGTGAAATCTGAAGACATGAATCTGCCAACTTCTGCACCTAGAAATTTTCTGAAAAATGAGTAATACATACTAAATATGTATTTTACATGAGATTTTATAGAGCATGTACGGATCTCGCATTCCATACTTAGCCACTTTTTGGATCGTGAGTTCTCAGGATGGGGGGCTCAAAATTGGGCCTCTATTGTTCTGTGTCCTACAAATAGCAACCAGAGTTCCACGATATACAAATTGACAGGCGAACTTGCGGCCTGGCTGGCTCAACATTGCACTTCTATTGTTCTATGTCCTCCAAACAGCACTCGGAGTTCCACGATATACAAATTGACAGACGAACTTCAGTGCTGGTGGGCTCAAAATTGCAATTGTTTACGGTTGGTGATCCCTATCAACTATCTAACATTATCCAAAAACATTATTTTCAATACTAAATTATTAATATTAAATATTGATATTGTACAATTTAATTACATAAAATTATTAAAGGATGTTAAATATTTTATTTAAAAGAAAAACTCGCCTATTCGGAAACTCGCGATCCAAAAATCTTGTACAATATGAAACCGGGAAGCGGTCGTTCGGGCTGATGATATAAAAGTAAGTATAAATCTGAACACGTGTATCTGCCAACTTCTGCACCTAGAAATTTTTCGAGAAACGAGTAATACATACTAAATATGTACTTTTATAAAGTATGGACATGAGATTTTATAGAGCATGTACGGATCTCTCATTCCATACTTAGCCACTTTTTGGATCGCGGGTTCTCAGGCTAGTGGGCTCAAAATTGGGCCTCTATTGTTTTGTGTCCTACAAATAACACCCAGAGTTCTACGATATACAAATTGACAGGCAGATTTGCGGGCTGGCTAGCTCAACATTGCACTTCTAGTGTTCGGTTTCCTCCAAACAGCACTCGGAGTTCCGCGATATACAAATTGACAGACAAACTCCAGGACTGGTGGGCTCAAGATTGCAATTGTTTACGGATGGTCATCCCTATCAACTATCTAACATTATCTAAAAACATTATTTTCAAATACTAAATTATTAATATTAAATATTGATATTGTACAATTTAATTACATAAAATTATTAAAGGATGTTAAATCTCTTATTTTAAGAAAAATGAAGAAAACAAAACAAAGCTTTTTTAAATTCTATCACCGCAAGTATAACAACAACCAATTTGAATTTTAAGGGCCTCTTGTTGATATGATAGAAACATTCGACTTCACACAGTATATATTTGTTTATTTCAAATTATTCCAGGAGATTAATTTTACCAAGTTCATCGATCAAGGAAAAGTGCTAAAACAAGCCACATACTACATTTGTGTCATGGCGCTATACAAATTGACATGCGTACTTGCGAGCTAGCTGGCTAAAAAAATGAAATTCTATTGTTCCGTGTCCTCCAAATAACACTCGGAGTTCCGCGATATACAAATTGACAGACGAAGCATACAACCAAGAACCAAGTATTTGGGTGTTGAAGAAATATTGCAAAGACACGCTACAAAATTCTTACTGGGAGATGCAAGAAAACATCAAAATAACAACATCGATTGCATTTGTAATTAGATTCTCAAGCACTCGAGTCCGATGAACATTCATCTAGGTGTTGAAGAAATATTACAGAGACACATGAGATATTTTCATTTCCTGCCAAAGCTTGATATGTTTTTTTTTTCTTCTTCTTCAGCCGATATGTAATATTGCATTATTCTCATTTAAGTTAAATTTGTTGTGTATCCGAAAGTTGCGCAGCATGTAGACATTGCTTGCCTTTTTCTGTAGGTATGCTTCATACGACAATTATGCTAACCTAGGAAGCACATCTTGTAACAGAGGTTGCCTAATTGTACAATGCACAATTGTGTTGCCCACGGTTCGAATAGAAGCATTGAGGCAATGTCTATATATATACGGACATTTTTCACTGCATCGCATACAATCAATCATATCATCACTTATCAAAGCGGAAGCAGAAGCAAGAGAGTTGCATTTCGCACATACAGGCTCAAAGGGGGTCGAGTACGCATTCGTTGCAACCAAAACACCTTCAACCTGGAAACGCGAGCATAGGAATTAATACACTGAACAATATAATACACAACTGCACCCCCCCGCCCCCCTTAAAAAAAAACACAAGCCGCAGAAGTTTGGTGATGGCTATTTGTATAAGCAAAGTGAGGATGATTATGTAGATGTATACGCACAACAGTTGTAGAGCTAGTTAGTTTCTTCAGATCATGTACTATGTTTGCTCGCAACTCTGTTACAAATGTTGCTTGGGTTGTGTGAAAGATCCTTTCTCTAACATCCCTTTTCTTTGTTATATTTTTGAAGAGCATAAGTGGAAATTTCCCTTTATGCAATTGTTGTTCCATTGACAAAAACAAATTTGAATAGGTATCGAACAATTGTAGCTGCAACATGGAACAATGCAATATTTGTGTAACTTACCCGAGATACATGCACATGCGAAAGTAAAGGACACAACTGGATATGGAAAATGGTACCATTGCCTTGTCGTTGTCCAACTCTCCATCTTTTATATGGAGGATGTGTTGCGAGCCAAGTTTTCTCGCTAGTGTGATAGATGCGTCAATGGTTCTGATTGGGTAAATATCATTGCTCTGTGCAAGTTGGATGATAGTTGCATCCGGGACGAAACGATATTATGAACAAACAACGGGAATTTTTTCCACAATACTTGTTTCGTTGAGCGAAATAATCTGATCACAATCACCACAGTCATATACTGTTTTGGGCAATATATTAAAATTTGTAATGGATATCCCATTACCCAAAAATATCTTTTATGCATGTTTTTGGACAAGTTGTGTAGGAATAGTTAGTGTGACCATCATCATGGCCTCCTTGTATGTCATGTCAGCACGCATAATGGATCTGGTTTTGTTTTCCTTGTCCAAGTAGGTGCTATAGACGACCATTATGTCCCCGATGAACACTTCTCCATTTCGGCGGTTGTTCAAGCCCTCTATTGATAGTACTTTGGGTGTTACAAGTCTAGACCTGGTAACAATTTTTGAACAGGAAAACTAAAGTGAATGGTAGTGTGCATTATTTTTTTGTATTCTTTTACCACTGGCATAAATCTACAAGTAGACGCATAGCTTCGATGAACTATGGAGCTAGATTTTTGCAACCACACCTCTTAGTCTGCGGAACCCGTGCTATGTTCGGCGTCTCACTTGTACTTGTTGATACTTCTTGTGAACTGCAAACCATGTATTGCGGATAACATCAACATATTCACCATGCCATAGATGAATAAATAGTCGAGGATATTTCTTTGGTAAACATACTAGGAACATAATGTATGCATCTTTACCTTTGGCCTTATCGGTCTGCTAATGTTTGGGATGACTGATTGTTCATGGCCATGTCACTAGTCCAACTTTTTCTAATGCAAGCATGTGTAGATGAACATCAGAAGGAATAAACAAGCATATGCATTGTATACTGTCCATAATAGTTATTGATGTCACATGCAGGGTGGAATGAGATGGAATACTAAATAGGGTGTCAAGGGATATACTCATGAAACATGAGGACCTGAGGGTCAAATTGCATTCCTCTAATTTTTTGACTGGAAAAATGTGTAATGGCGGGGCACGACGGCCAATCTGTATATCGCGGAACCCTGGAAGCTAGAGGAGAAATCTTGAACCCGCCAGCCCGGCACCCGCAATCGACAAAGTGGGTAAGTATGGAATAAGGTAGAAGCGTGACCATAAATGTGAACCCATTAGTCCGCCAACCGGCGCACCGAGGCATTTTCAGAAAGACCACTAAGCAGAGAAATTAGAAAGCAAAAGGGATAATAGAAAATGGAAAAAGTAGAAATGGGGAGGGCACAAAGGCCCATTGCTGCCAAGTCATCGTTTTCTAGTCTAATATTATATGCCCCCACCCGGTTTGTATATTTAATTTACTAGCACAATTGGTATACCTTTTCGAAGACTGTACCAAAGAACCCTCTGCTATTGCACAAAACAATTCATCTTCCTATCCAACCAACCTATTTCTTCCAAGGTAGAAATGTTGAATATACAATGGACATGAAGGCAAGTTAGTATGAATACAGACATGTAAAAGAAATAAAAACAATTCTATTTATTTCAATGTAACAACAAACAGAATACGATTCACATGAGAATAAGCAGAAAGATACGTAGTATATACATACAGGTAAATAATAATAAATGAATAAAAAGGTGCAAAGCAGCATAACAAGCACAACAAATATACAAATAGTAAATGAAATACTGAACACTGTAATATGAAATAAGAGTACATGTATTCACCTCTGTAACTCCTCGTCTACATCCGCGCCAAAGAGTCCATCGTTCTCTCTAGCCATTATGTTATTTTAAATGTAGGAATGCAGGAAAAATACAATGGACATGAAGGAAGTTAGTATGCAGGAAGACATGTGATCTGAAAATAATAAAGGCTTATATTCTTGAAAATATTTGCAAGTTTTAATTCAAGTGTTCTTACACAAAAGGATCAATTTGCAAACACAACTTTTATAGAAATTACACATTCAAGATGCATATAATCAGCAGCAAATAACAATGAACAGAAAACACATAACACAACAAATGATAAAGGAGTTCACCCCTCTCTTGGGCTACATCTCCTGGTCCAGCTTCCAATGGATCTTTTGTATTATTTGCTCAAAGTGCTAAAATATGTGCATAGATGATTTTAGGGGCGAAATTTTTCTCATGGGCGAAATTTAGGGGCTTCCAATTTTTTATTGGGCGAATTTTTTGTATTAAAGTGATTTTTTAAAACTTATATCATTAGCCCATAATTTATTTTAGGGGAAAAATCGTGTACAGGGTTAGCCCTTGTTTTTAGGAGAGATAGAGGAAAAAAAATTATATTTCGCCCCTGAAATTTGGAGGGACAAGCTTCCATTATCCAAATTTCTAGAAGTATGGGAATTTTTTATAGCTTCTTCGCCCTGCCATTTGGTAAAATCGGGGTTTATGGTTTAATTCACCCAGATTTTGTGGTATGGGCTCTGGGTAGCTACATTTTGGCCCTCCCACCTGGTATAAATTGTATGGCATTTGCCCAGTGCCCAGAGTTAAAATCATAGCTTTGTTATTTGTCTAGTTCGTTCGTGAGAACTACAGAGTCTACTTAGACTCTATTATCTAGTGACCATCCAGAAAATCTCTAAATCGCCAAGGCCCGATTTACATATATTGAATTTTCGTGTTTATTTCCCCTCGATAGAATGGAAAGAGGGCAAGAGATGCTAATGGTGGAGCCGCATGTTCAGAGAAGAATTTGTTACAGTTGTTAGCCTGGTGGTCTGTGACTCCATGGAGTCGCTTGTTCAGAGGAGAAGAAACTCGAAAGGTGCCACGCGAGGCTTTGGCGGTGAATAATTACCAGGGTGTGTATTTTCACGTTTTTTATTTTGTTTATACTTATGTTTTTTTATTTGGATCCCCATTCCATTTCCCTTCCATGTCCACCCAATCTCCAGCCAAGCTTTCATCCTTTTTCCAATCAGATTGCACCCAACGACTTTTCCAGCTATCTGTATTTGTAAGGTAAGAAAATTGTTAGCAAGTTTTAATACAAAATTATCAGTCCAATACAAATAAATCCTAAA
>ML785696.1:796675-828450 GCA_009831015.1 Picea engelmannii | reverse complement strand
CTGACCTTTTTATTATGAGCAATGTAAGATCAATACAATAGATGGCCGATCTGGCATAAACCTCAGATGGTCATACAAGCAATAGATATGAGCTGCTACAAAATGCTCCTAAAAATACAAAATAAGCCTCCAAAGGTTGGATATACAGTGAAGACTAAATCAAGCAGATCTGAGCCGTACTAATGCTCAACCTCCAAGCTGGAAAGTGCCACGTCCTACTAGAATGTTGAAGCCCTGAATAATTCTTCCCTGCTACCAAAAGTGTCCAATCATCCTGAGAAATATGCCAAATGATAGATCGGGCAACTGTAAAGAAAACCCAGATGTCCAAATTCCCAAATCCACTCTCAAACCCCATAGATATGAATTCTCCACTCGATGGTGTGCCCCACTGGATGACTGAAACCCTAGCTGGTTTGGCCCTGATGAAGGAGGCCTCCAAATTCTCTGAAACTCTCCAAGAATATAGATCGGGCTATAAGAATCCCATGGGAGAAGTTTCGGGCTCAGATCTCAAGCAAATCTCCCTAGATTTGAGTTTTACCGAATCACAGGACGTCCCCTATGGCTCCACGACGTCCCAATCTGTAGACAAATGTAGAATGATGATAACCCTCCAGAAAATCCCTCAAACTGATGGTCCTACCCCTGCAAACAAAACCCAACTGTCGGGATGGCCCTAGGCCCTCAGGATAAGCTGGATCAAACCTCCCTCGATAAGCTGGCCCTGAGACTAGAATGGTGTGGAGGAGTATTTCATCCCTGAGACCAAGATGTTGAACAAGGTGAGTGGATATTTCACCACTGAGTTGCTCACAAGGGTTTGTACAACAAAACCCCCAAACTGAATGCTCAAGAGAAATATAAAATGCTAATCCAAAACCAAAATGAATAATAGGTGCACCCCAACCTCTTACTTATACTTTTCCTTCTAATTCTCTGTTGAGTTAGGTTAACTCCCAGGGTTAATATTCTATTCTTCTGTTGAGTTATCTTTTACTCCTTTATCCTTTTCCTTTCTTAAGTCAACTTAAAAATATAACTTTTAACTTCTTGACTTTTCCCCCCTCAGTGTGAGACTATGACCTAGTGGGGGTGCCCAGGCCACTGAGTCTCCTCATCACCTCTCTAAGAAGTGGGGAACATTACAATTTCTCATGTGTCCAAGCATCGATAATCTTGTCGTGTATGAGTAATTAGATGTTTTAAGTAGTTTTGAAATTATGTGCAAACAACTATATATATATATATATATATATATATATATATATATATATATATATATATATATATATATATATATTTCTATTATATATTCATTCTAAGTCTCATTTTGGAATTTTCACAGTCTGATATTCTTAGATATTTAATATATCCCTGTGTATTTAATCCTGCAACAATATATATACATATATTTATATCTTGTGTTCACTTCTAGAATTTCATTTAGCATTCTTCAACCGGATAATATTCCTTAAGTTGAATACCTATACATGCATATTCACATGCCTGGAAGTGTTAGAATTAATAAAGTAATAATTCCATTTAACTTAGATGCATATTCCAATGTATTTACTTAACTCAACTCCATCAACAACTAACACATTTAGTAACTTTCTTAACTTTACTCAACAAATACAATCAAACTGTAAGGGCTTATTCTACAATTCATTTCATTCTACCAGCTATTAATTCAGTAAAACAAATTCAACAAGGAGTAAGTAGATGTACATATTTGAACAAAGTACTGGGACAACAAATGGAATAGCCAAGTTCCACCCAACCATAGAACAAAACAACCAAACTACTTTCTCCATTCACCCCCTCGCCTGACCATGAATCCATGAGGGTGAACTCCAAAACTCCTCCTTAGCTATAGTCCTCCTTTAGATCAGAGAAAATTATCCTTGCCTCACACTCAGAAAATAGTGCTTATAACAACAAGTGATATTGTTTTTCCCAGCATACTAGGCAACGTCCTGCCTCTTCCCATATGTTATATATGCAAAAACATCTTGTGCCTAGGTTTTTTCCCCCTTGGGAATTTTTGTAGCTTTACAAATCCCTGATTTTCAGGGGCTACAAATGGCCAAATTCCTAATTTTCCACTTGTAAAATTCAGCCTTGAGGTAGTTCCAACATGTTCCCCACTCATGGAGTCATGGTCAACTGATTTCAACCTGGCTGTTCCATTTGTCTCTCAGTAATAATATAAAAAATATTTTTTTCTTACAAGTTTCATAGTCAAAGAGTTGGTTGGGAAAATCAAATATTTTCCCAACAATCATAATAATAAATTACAATTAACTAAATTCCAAATTCGGAATTGCCATAAATGGCAATAATTTTCCAAATTTGAATTTTCTAAAAATGAAAAATAAATTCCTAAGTGCATTCGGACTTTAGTAATCATTTATTTTTGGGGATATTACAGTACTTGTGCATAATGGTACCTATCTGTTGGGTATGACCCTTTACATCAACAGATACGCCCTCCATGGGCTCATAAGTCACAGGGATCATAGCAATGTCAATCACTTATAATCATCGATTTTATTAAACATATGCATAAACCCCTTTTACTTAGTCAAGTGCTCAAAGAAATTATACAAATCTGCAAGCCAATATTGGAGGAAGTGACAGGGCGTCCTATTGGGAAAATGTTCATTGAATGTGGGTTGTTTCTGGGAGAAATAAAATCCAAGCCATGTGAGTGGATGAGGTGGTAAGGGATGTCTGGACAAGGGGTGCAGTGATAGCAGGGAAATACATGGCTTACCTGTGGGTGCCTCTAAAGAGGGTGAGTTGCACCTGTCATGGATGCAAATTTTTCCAATCCCATTCATGCCTTTTATCTTTATTCTTTATTTCTTTTTCTTTCAAGAAGATAATCAGGGGATAGTGCGCTGGCGTGGTGACTAGTGGTGACAATGTTACCCACAAGCACTTTGACAAAAATGAGAAGGATATCTCATGATGAGACCCCCTTTCTCTTGTCTATGCCACCAAGAGTCACTACCCTGGCATGGTGACCAACTGATAGTAGTGTCATATCGCTAGATTCCCATGGACCTAATAGGTTGGATCGTGATGAGACCCCCTATACTCTAACCAGGTCTTGTTTTGTTATTTTTTATGGGTCCCTTTGTTTCTTTCTGAGAATATTTTTACTTCTTTCTCAGGGATCCCTGGGTGAAGCATCTCGAGGTTTCATTCTTTGAATTCTATCTTTTTCCAGCTTCTTTTACACTCTTGGAATTTATCCCCTTCTTCCCACAAGGTAAGGTGAAACCCTTGAATATTTGGCCAACCCAATTCCCAAACCAGTGTAATGGGATGGATGAGCGGGAGAAAGATGGAAAGTGGTAAGTATGGTGGGAGCAGATGATAGATTCTCATGAAACCCCCCAGTGGAAACTCAAAACCTATGGGCACAAGCTTACTAGGGAATCCTGTCATTCTCCCCAAATATGGTCAAGTGTATAGGTATAAGATCCAAGAACCCGTTAGAAGAAAAAGGAATTAAATTCACATATTCAAATGTTTCGACGATCAAAGTGATGCATACCATGATACCCAGACTCATTACCTCATGGAGCGAGATCCATTTCTGCTACAGGACCAGGACGAGGTGATGGATGCTACTGCTACTGACAAGGTGGAGGCGCTGAAGAAAAGAAAATATATGGGCCCTCTAGGGACATGCTCAAGTCTATATGTCTCTCAGTACTCCATGTCTAGGACTTGTGGGCCTCAAGACCTAATCTCAGTTATCCCTAAACTGGGGGATAACATCTGGCTCTAACTTGGGGACATGTGCTCACTGTACATCACATGAGAACCTCTACATCTCTGGCATAAAATGTAACCTGCTTGATCTCAACATAATACTATTAGAAATCCTTTGGGTTGGTGATATCACCCCAGCTCATATATATAAAAGAAAACAAGCATATATACAAGTGTGAAAACAAACTATTCTAGCATGAAATGCAAATGGTATATACAATGAATGAAAATGCCTACTTACCTGTACTTACCTATTGGCTAGATGTTAGGTGTAGTCAAACGACCAGTGAAACCAATCCAACAATGTCGCACAATACCTACCTTTGTGCTTCATCATAAACCAAAACAATGGTAAGTCAAGCACAAAAATGACATGGGTTAGAGAATGTATCGTATCATCGGAAATAATAAAGTCTAACTCATCGAGGCAGGTGGGAGGGATAAATTCATGCCAATTCATTCTCTGAGGAACGTTCTCAATCTACTTCAGGAAGGGATCGTGAAAATTCAAAGGTTCATAAAACTGACTCAAAATGTGTGCAAGCTGGCTACCTAGGACGTTCTCATAATTTGAAGCCCTGGAAGGGATTGACAAGGATCTAGTAGATGACTGGAAAACTCTTAAGGGAAAGTTGAAAAGCTGAGATGACAGACTTATTCTTGAAGTATTCAACCAACCCTTCGACTCTAGGGTTTTCCCCATAGGAAACTCAATACAAAAAACATATCTCCCAACTACACCTCTAGAGATACAACAAAGTAAAGTAATAAGAGGTGGCTGGAGAAAGTTGTCACAAGGATCCTTCTTTGGGTGAATGATGTCCTTACTCCTATCAATATCTGATCACAACGATGGCTTACAATCTTCTTCATGGAATAAATCTAAGTGCTTAGAGGAGTATTCATCAAAAACCTCAAGGTATGACCGAAAAGTATCAGGAAAATATGGGACTAGGTCAACCTTGGGTGTTTTGAAAGTGTCAGTAATTATATCATCTCCTTGTCGCCACTGGTCAAAATCAAGAGTAACCTATTGTGATATATGTAAAGGAAACGCTTGGAAATGACTCTCAATGTCATAAATGAGGTCCATATCATAACCAACTACATACCACTTACGTCTTCCAACATGTATGAACTCATCAATGTTATCAACCATGTCTCTATCTGTATCATAACATGTAGGATTTGAAGCATTCAAAGGCTCATTGATCTACTCCTCACCTCCCAAATCATAAAGTAGAAAATTATCAAAGTTTTGGAGAGGCAGGTAAATCACTATGTTTGTTTCTTCTTGTGCAAGAGCTTTGAAGAATTGGGTGTCTTTAGCATGCATCATTGTTTCATCCTCATGAGTTTCCCCTTAATCTTCAACTGTACAACAAGGAAGATATACCTTTCTAGAGGATTTGTCTTGTCCTTCATTCTTTGAATCATGGAACAAAGTATCATCAAAATCCTGAAAAGGAAAGTAACTAACCTCATCGTCTTCTTCTTGTGCAGGAGAAATAGGCTCTTGGATGGATTCATCAGAGGGAGAAGCATACATCAATACTCCATCATCGTGCTTGATGTCTCCAGGATCTTTCTCTTCAGCCACGTCTTCATTAATCTTGACAAAAGAATGAGTAATGTCTTTCTCTTCATCATGGGATTAGGAAACACCTTCATGATCCTCCTCCTCAACCTCTTTTTGGTCTATGGTTTTTCCCCCTTATTTTCAGAAATCAAAAGTAAAGGTTTCAAGGGAAATTAAACTTTCAATACTAAGAGTGCCTAAGGAAAAGAGGTGTTTTATCTCGTACAAGGAGATATTTTGATCGATCCTTGTAGCCATGCCATAAGCTTGATTGAGTGTTCTTGGGTCCCTTTTACTGAGGGGAAAACCTAGATGCACTAAAAGTGCATTGGTATAGAGATGGACAATGTAATTGTCTTTAGGACGATGGCTTTTAGGAATTTGATATAGCATGTGATCAAACCTATCCTGTAAGTCTCTAAGAGTTTCATTCTCATTTTTCTTTATATGCTCGAGTCTTTCTAGTAGTACTGGAATGTCTTCCAACTGGTTACCCCATATTTTGAGAAAGGTCTCTTCTAATAGTTCCATAGTGGTGATGCTAGCATTGGGGAGGTTTTCATACCACTTCCTAGAGTTTCCATAAAGAGTGACAGAGAAAATTTTCATCACCAAATCATCAGCATCATCACTGATAGGATGGAGTTGAAAGAAATCCCAAAAATCACTCATGTGATAGTTGGCTCTTTCCCCATCACTACAATTGAATCTAGGGAGCCATTTCTCATACTTCAGGGGCATTTGTTGAGGGTATCCCGAGATTTTACCCATGTCTAAGGGTTTGAAATTTCCCAGGTCCAATTGAGAATTCATGGTTGGATTCATCTTCAATGGAGTCGCTAGATAATTTTCTTGAAATTATCAAAGAAATAAGGTAATCATCCTTAGTGGAGTCGCCAGGTAAGCTTTTTAAGATAAGTATTCTTGAGGAAAGGCTTACCGAAAAGTGTCGTCTTGAGGATAATTGACTCAGTGTTCCCAAAAAATGGTGCCAAAATGTTATTGCGTATTTTGTACCTGGATGTAATGGAAAGGTAAATGTAAGGCAAACTGACGTAACTGGAGACTATCCTATCACTGTCACCTCAATAGGATATCTCTTTATATTTAGGGTAGTAGGATTAGGGGAGAGGACCCAGTGACCTGGGGTTTTGAGAAGGCAAAGGTTTAAGGATAAGTAAAAGTTTCCCCCTGACAAGTCATCACCGATCAGAAATTCCAGCTAAACAACCAATAAAGATAAATAACAACCAGAAATGTACCTTCCCGGAACAAAGCAACAAGAAACTATATTTGCAAGGTCACTTGTTGGTTAGTACTTCATATAATTGGACTTTCTCAAATAAGCAATTGAATAATATTGTTGATGAAGAAATCAATGGTGTATAATATCAATGATCACAATGTGTTACTTCACAATAAATTCTTTTAAATAAGCTTCACAATGAGCAAGAACAATTTATCATCAATATCGCAATATCAACATTCATTTGAAGCAAAGACTACTACGCTTTAGCCAATCTTTCAATTTCTTTAAATAAGCATGAAATGCTGCAAGGTATAATTATAAATCAAATGGATAATGGAATAAATAGTGTTATTAGGTTAGGGTTAGAAGGTATTAGTAGTTTTTCAAAGAGTTTGGATGTTTGAAGTTTTGTGATCAAGGCACTCAAGCATAAAGATCTTAGACTAGTGCATTCATAGGGAAAATGGAGTCAAAAGGTATTGGAAAGAGTTGAAGAAGAAATATGGTAATGGAAGGGCTAAAGACAAGAGAGTTTGATGGTGAAGTGTTGTTGAGCCAAGGCTTCAACCATCAAACCCTATGGGAAAACGACTCACTAAGGTGTAGTAACCCTAGGCCTTAGTGCATTTTCCTCCTTATTTAGCTTAATGAAAAGATAAAAACAGATAGGATTGAAGAGAAAAGGTAGGGTGTTGCAAAGGCAAGGCCCTAGCAATGTCTTCAATAGGTTAAAAACTACTTGGCACAATCTTAGCAGGGAATTAAAATAAGGACACCAACATGTGCTTATTTCCTAGGGTTTATTCAACAAATTTCATTAACAAAATGAAAGTAAAATACTATAACCATTCAAGTAATGGAAGGATTGTATAAATTCACTTACATTCACCAAGTATCATCAATGCCAAACCCTAGTTGTAAAACTTCCACCAAGAAAATGCCAAAAATAGCCAAAATAAGCCTCCTTCAACANAAGTAAAATACTATAACCATTCAAGTAATGGAAGGATTGTATAAATTCACTTACATTCACCAAGTATCATCAATGCCAAACCCTAGTTGTAAAACTTCCACCAAGAAAATGCCAAAAATAGCCAAAATAAGCCTCCTTCAACAATTGCGCACTAGTAATTTCAGCCAAAACCATAAGAGAGGGTGCCAATTTCAGACCTCACACAAGTGTGAGTGAAAGATGATGAATAAAAGAGAGTTTTATCTCTCTTACTTATACCATACCAATGACCTTAATTAAATTTTAGGTCACAAAAGGATGACAAGGTAAAAAATACATAATAATATTTTTTTTACATTAAATGTCAAAATCAAACCCTAAATCAAGAAAAGATGAGGACGCCATTCCCTTTAGGGTGACGTTATCCCTTTTTAGGGAAACGTTGGCCTCCTGGAGCAAAAATTTAGGCCCCCTTGGGCCTTCAGAAGATGCCACACATGCCACAACTCCCACAAGTACCTCCAAAAACCTCCACAAGCACTGGATGGCGTCATGAGTGTCCTGGGTGATGTCATATTCCTTCTAAGGCCAACGTCCTAGTGGAAAGGGCACAACCCCCCTGGGTATAGGTCTACTAAGATGCTTGTGGTGGAACTTCCTCTTCTTCCCATGTGCAAGCCCTCTAACCTATCTCTGCCCATTGATGGGGTCTCAACATCCATATGATGGGATTTCAGCCTCATAGAGGTCCAAACTAATCATCTACCCATGTATACCTATCCATAATGGTACCTGTCTATCGGGTATGACCTTGTACATCAACATATATGCCCTCCATGAGCTCATAAGTCACATGGATCATAGGAATTTCAATCACATCTAATCATCAATTTTATTAAACATGTACATAAAACCCCTTTTAATCAGTCAAGTGCTCAAATACATTATTCAAATATGTAGGCCAATTTTGGAGGATGTGACAGGGCGTCCTATTGGGAAAATGCTAATTGGATGTGGGGTGTTTCTGGGAGAAATCAAATCCAAGCCATGTGAGTGGATGAGGTGGTAAGGGATGTATGGACAATGGGTGTAGTGATAGAAGGAAATGCATGGCTTACCTATGGATGCCTCTGTAGAGGGTGATCTACTCCTGTCATGGATGCAAGTGTTTCCAAGCCCATTCATTCCTTTTATCTTTATTCTTTATTTATTTTTATTTTAATAAGCTAATCAGGGGACACTGTCCTGGCATGGTGATCAGTGGTGACAATGTTACCCACAAGCACTTTCACAGAAATGAGAAGTTTGGCTCATTATGAGACCCCCTTTCTCTTGGATATTCCACCAAGAGACACTAACCTAACATGGTGACCAGCTTCTAGTAGTGTCATACCTCTAGATGCCCATGGACCTAATAGGTTGAATCGTAATGAGACCCCCTATCCTCTAACCGAGTCTTGTTTTGTTATTTTTTATGTGTCCCTTTGTTTCTTTCTGAGAAGATTTTTACTGCTTTCTCGAGGATCCCTAGGAAAAACATCTTGAGGTTTCATTCTTTGGATTCTATCTTTTTCCACCTACTTTTACCCTCTCAGCCTTTAGCCCCTTCTTCCCATAAGGTAAGGTGAAACCCTTGAATATTTGGCCAAATGAATGCCTAGACCAGTGTAATGGGATGGATGAGAGGGAGAGATATGGAAAGTGATAAGTATGGTGGGAGCAGATGATAGCTTCTCATGAAATCCCCAATGGCAACTCAAAACCTATGGGCACAACATTACTAGGGCATCCTGTCATTCCCCCCAGATATGGTCAAGTGGATAGGTATAATATCTAATCACCCATTAGAAACAAAAGTAATTGAATGAACATATTCAAAGGTTTTGAGGATCAAAGTGACACATACCATGATACCCAAACTCATTACCTCATGGATCAAGATCCATTTCTGCTACAGGACCAGGCCGAGGTGATGGATGTTGTTGTTGCTGACAAGGTGGAGGCACTGAAGAAAAGAAAAGAGATGGGCCGTCCAGGGCCATGCTCAAGTTGATATGGCTCTCGGTACTCCATGTCTAGGACCTGTGGGCTGCGAGACATAATCTCCTTAGTTATCCCTAAACTGGGGGATAACAATTACCTCTACCCATTTCTTCTTCAACCTGAGAAATTACATAGTGCTAACATAGGCTACACAATTTAGTTATTGATGAATCTACATACATAGATAGAGTTGGTTGTGTAGATTCCAAATATACATTTTAAAAAAAATTAATAATCTTTACTATTTTTAATGTAATTTTGTCTTGACATATATCAAAATCCTAGAATACATACCTCTCTTATTTCTGCTATAACTTTTTTTCATCTTAACCATTTCTCAAGTTAATTATATATGACACTAGAGGAGATCGATATCTATGATCTAAAAAAAAAAATTGTTTTGATCATGTTAAGACCTACTTAGCCTGCACGAACAAAAGACGTTGTAATTTCAGGGATATGTTTACTTTGATAATTTAAAAAATATATAAAATTAATATTTTAAATTTAAAAAAAATACATGACACAAGAAAAATAGGTTCTCTACAAATTTAAATTTTTTTGGAATGAAATTCCATTGTTAAGGTACTCAACACCTGCACGAACAAAAAATTATACCTTATATTTTGTTGGAAAAGTAATATACCATTGTTAGAAAAAATCAAATTTGACATAGTTATTCACAAGTTCTATGAATACAAGTTGTATATTCAGAAGCTAATTCAATTTCCTATGTTTCATATTCTTACACCATATTCAACTTCATTGTAAAATTACCTTGAATAATCCCTCCAAGTTAATAGAATGTTGTTTTTCCAGGTTTGCATTGACATTAACACATCTTGAGAGACCATCATTAGCTTGCACTCACCCATGTACTTAGTGATTCTTTGAACTTTTTAAAATTTCCAATTCAAGTCTTTTGATTGTCTCTTCATCCAAGATCATAGTGATTCTTTAACCTTTTTGCAAATTTCCACTTCAAGTTTTTTTGGTAGTCTCTTCATCCAAGATCATTGTTTTTTCTTGATTTTGACAATTCTTCTTTTCTTCTTTCAATTTATTAACCTCATCAAGTAGTGTTTAATTATGGTTTCATAATCTACTTATTTATCCATCTTTCCTTGTTTTAAGTTCTTAACATCTTTAATGAGTTCTTCACCAAGGACTTCCATCTTGGACAATTAGTCACCCTTCTTCTTGAGATATTCTTTTAATTTCTCATTACTTTTTTGAAATTATGAAATTGTTCTTTATTTTTGTTGAATTCATATTTAGTTGTATACATTTCCTCCATATTTGTATCCTAGATCCATCTATTTGAGAATAATTTTCAAATTCATCCTATGTAGAGTGTCATATAATATGTTTATGAATACCATATCACCAGATTTTAGGTTCACCATAAAAATTAAGACCTAAATCTTAAGGAATTCTATACTTTTCCATTTCCATCATAAACCATTCTAAAGGATCAACTTCATCTTAAACTTCACTAAATTTAGTTATTGTTGTTAGTTCTTACTTGGGATCTAGCCAAAACCATCAAATTTCTACTTAACTATCCTAAAAATAACTATATTAAATAATAATAATGATTTTCCCATTATATTCTTAGAGGTTTCCTCTTTCCAATGTTTTCTGAATCACCGTAATTAGACATCCCAACCAAATATTATGTTAATTTTAAGTTAACATACCTTTTAAAACCCTAATTTGGATACTTTACTATTGGTTGACATTCAACTGTTACAACTTCACCAATATTAATCCTCTATCACTTAAATTTTACAGGAAGTAATATATGATGTAATCTTGAAGATCATAGATTTTTTGATATACCCACACATGATATATAGATAACAATAAAACATACACAACTTTCAATGGTTGATAAAGAGATAAGACAAAAATGGGAGAACATAATGAAATATTTTCTATTATCTAAATAAAAGAATGTTACAACACAAGTGATATACTTCATATGACACAACTAACTCACCATAGTATCCAAGCTAATGCACATTAGGAGTATTCTAGATAGATGTGACACACACTGGTAGCTATTGGAGTCAACTACCACCTAGTCCTAGTTAACTGATCATGCAGTCACCAGTTAACTAGCTAAACCATAGTGAAATGAGGAGGAGATCACTCACACATGTGGAATGGGATTTATTGGTGTTGATCCTAATGCAAGTGTGCATTCATGGTGATGATCCTGAGATTAGCATGCAACACTTAGTGATAAAGCCAAGATTGACATGTAACACTTCACTAAACTAGTCTAACTGAAAGGTAACTAAGGATTGAGTGGAGGGTATGTGGCACCCTTTTCTAGGGGAGAATTTCCTCAATTAGGGGAGAATATATCAGACTAAGGGAAATTCAACATATCTAAATAAACTTAGGAAAAAAAAAATGAAAGGAAAATCCTAGGTGTATAGTATATCCAACCCCCCCCCTGAACACTACTAGGGAGTATACATGATGAATGGGTCTCGAAAATAGAGGCCATATTAGGTACCCATGAAAAATGAAAATAGTGAACACTGAAATAAAGTGAGGAAAGAGGTAAAACCTCATGGGAACCCCCCCTCAAAGTAAAATGTATCAAAAGAAGAGAAAGACAGTTGCTAGAAAACTATGCCCTTCAGTCCAACATGATCATGCAAACTATGGAATTTTTTCTTAGTGAAAGTATTGGTGAATATTTCAACAGTCTTCTCAGTGGAAGGGAAGTAATGAAAATAAATGACCTTTTCATGAACCAACTCCCTAATAAAATGCATATGGATCTCGATATTTTTTGTGTGTTGTCTCTGTACTAGATCTCAAAAACATTTGAGTGTACTCTAGTTTTCACACTAGATCATAATCAGACAATGGAACTAAATTTTGAGTTTGGAAAGGAAATTCTATAGCCATAGTGCCTAGATGGTGATGTTGATGGATCCCTTGTAATCGACCTTTATTGAAGATAGAGCAATGGTTGATTCTTTTTTTCTCGACCAATAGATTGTGTCGGATCCCAAAATAAACATGTACCTTGAGGTGGACTTGTGATTGGTGCCAACACTATCCCAATAATAATCAATCAATCCTATGAGATACAACTTGCAACCTATTTCATAATGGATCCCATAACTGATGGTGCCCTGGATGTATATCAGGATGCACTTGGGAGCCTTCTAGTGTAACTCATGCGGTTCTTGCATGTACATGAAGACTACCCCTACTACATATGATAGATATGGTTGGGTTTGGGTGAGATACAAAAGTCTCCCCACAAGTTTTCGGTACAAGGTGTTGTCTACCACTGGTGTATCCCGACCATCCCCAAGTATAACCCTAGATAAGAAGGGTGTAGGTGCAGACTTATAGTCTGTGATGTGGAATATCTCCATGCGATTCTGAGCATACTTAGCATGAGATATCTTGAGTCCTGAAACATCCTAGCTGATATAGAGATCAATAAAGAAATGGACTAGCCCCATGTCCATCATCGAACATGTCATGAAGAATGCCCTTGACCGTAGAAATCACTAAAACTGAGTTGTCGGTGATGAAAATATCATCCACATATAGGACTAGGATCATAAGTGAGTCAATGGTCCTTAACATGTAGACATTGAGATCGTATTTTCATCAGAAAAAATTCTTGGAGAGAAAGTAGGATTCCATCTTTGATTACCATGCTCTAAGTTCCTTCTTGAGGCCATAGAGAAAATTTTTGAGTCGGCACAATAAAGATGATTTATGTATGAATCCAAGTGGTCGATCCATATAAATCTCCTCTAAGATATCCCCATCAAGAAAATCATTCTTCACATCCATCTAATGTACTTCCCATCCCCTATTTTCTCCAACGGAAAGGGCCAACCTGATAGAATCCAAATTTTCTACTAGAGAAAACATATCATCACGGTTGATCCCATGGATCTACTTAAATCCATTGGCAACCAATATTTCCTTATGTCTGGTCACATGTCCATCTGCTTCCTTTTTTATCCTGTAGAACCATCTCCATCTAACAAACTTCTTTTCTGAAGGAAGTAGAACCAGATCCCAAGTCTAGTTCTCGAGGAGAGAGTTGTACTCCTGCATCGGTGCTTCCCAGAAGGGGTTCTATTATAATTTACAACAATACTAAGAGGGGGGGTGAATCAATATTGTATCATATTTTTCACTTTTCTTTCCTTTCAACAAATTAAATTTATTTATAAGCTCTTACTTAATCAACAATACATGAAGAAAAAAAAACACAACACAAAAAACACATTACATATGAATTTTTATGTGGAAACCCTCTATGGGAAAAAACCACAAAACACATTTCTTTATATTCTTATGCAAGCAACGAATTACAATTTAAAATTATTCAACTTGATAGGCACCCACCTGTCACAAATGAGGAAACCAATCCTCTTAGGAACCAACCTATCTCAAACAATGAGGAAACCAATCCTCTCAGGAACCAACTTGTCGCATATAATGAGGACAAAAATCCTCTCAGGTACCAACCTATCACAAATAATGAGGACACCAATCCTCTCAGAAACCAACCTGTCACAAATAATGAGGAAACCAATCCTCTTAGGTACCAAACTTTCACAAATAATGAGGACACTAATCCTCAATGAGCTTCAACTCACGCTAGCACCACCCTAACACCTTGAATTTAGTTTAAAAAATATTCTCACATAACTAGACCTTTCTCTACAAAAATTAATTTGACAAGTCTCTAGTTCAGTTTCATTGAATAGTTACATGTCCTTTTTCTTCTCTTTTCATCCATGTACCAATCTAACATAGCACATCCTTATTTATAAAAACATTTTCCTGTTTTCCCCTTCCTGTGTGTGGACACATAACAATTACATTTTGAACATATTTTGACTAATCAAACTCCTTTCAGTTACACTTTTTTCTAAATAAAGTATGTGGATGCATGACAATTACATTGTGTATGTATTTTGACCAGAGAAAACTCCTCTCAGTTAAAATTATGTATAAATAAAGTATATGTACGCATGATAGCTACATTGTGGAAAAATATTGACCAGATCAAAATCTATTTATAGCTGGACATTATTTGACTAAATCAAACAGACCACATGTTCCTACGAATGAGCTCCAATTCATCTATAACAATAGAACTTAGTATTATTAGGGAATATCCTCATGAATGACACAAAAAATCATATTTTGGTCTATAGACCATCTACTGCGTAAATGGAATAATATCCCAAAGATCAAGTCACAAGTCTTCATCCTGTTGCACTTTCCCTGCAGTGCACTCACCCAGTTGCTCCGTTCATCCTGTTGCATTCCACTCTATTTCTTGTCACACATGCTTTATTTCTTCACACTATAATGTGCCATTCATCTCACTGCCTGAAGGTTCCCTGCAGAGTTTATTCTATGTAATATCCCACATAATCTATCGTAGTCCATTCCATTGCACTAGTTTCATCTTGACACACTCCATTGCACCTTCATCGCATTGGTTCAAAGAACCCTGCATATTTTTGTTGGATTACTCAGAGGGGGGGTGAATCAATAATAGATATTTTTAATACTTTTTAACAACAGTATGAAAGTGTTATTTCCTTTGTTATCAATATAACATTATCATCCAATAAGTGCAGAGTAAATTAGCCATGAACAATGAACAACCATACAAATACACAATACACTAGTATTTTTACGTGGAACCCCAATGTGGGAGAAAACCATGGAATGTGTTTTCTTATATGTCTTGAAGAATTAAATTCATTGGAAGCACCAAATTCCTTTGTTCTCCAGCTACAACTAGAAGGAGGCTCCGACCCCCTATATTTTCAGGCTACAACTTGAGGGAAGCTATAACTCCCCAATTCTCTAGATACAACCAGAAGGAGGCTACAAACCCCTACATTCTTCGTCTACAACCGGAAGGTGGCTACAACATCTTATCCTTTCCCCATCCAACCACCCTAAAATATAAGTGTCAAATGAATAAACCAATTCCACACTATCACTATAATATATACCACTGTAAACATGTACCAACTTGTACCACTAACCTGCATCCAACCTGTACCACTACCTTGTAAACAACTTGTACCTGAAATGATCCTGTACAAACCAAAAAAAATAGATACACGACTTGTATGTTCCGCAACACGCATATGTACACACCCTATCTATACTGCATCTCACATATGTATGTGACCTATCTGTTCTACAGCCTGCATATGCCTTCTAAAATCTAGGGTTTTCTCTCTTCTAAACATTTCTGACCTTCTACAATCTCTATCACATCAACCTAAAATCTATCACAACATCCATACTATAACTATGCCCTGTGCATACATCCTCATACATATCTTTTACCCAAAGCATCTATATCTCTCTAGTCATGTGCCATACAAGTGTGTGTAATCATGAACAAGCATAATAACCCTCACATGAACTATACATCAATACCTTTTTGATATTCAGTCTCTCAATACATCAACCACTTCACAAATACAAGCTCTCAAACATGTACCAAAAAAACAATTAACGATATGCCAAGAAATACAAGATGTGCCTCAACTCTAACAAGATGTATCAATGATAAATATTGGTTATATCAGCAATATATTTCTGTAGATATGACTTATACAGAAAGTCCCCTACAACCACTAATCTCTCTAGTGAAAATACCAAACCCCCATAACAATTTCTCATGTATACAACAAAATCCAACTACTTATAGAAATAGGACATACCTTTTGAACCAATAGATAGATTGGATGTACTTGATCACTATAGACCTTCCTGAGAGCTTGATTTTAGACTCTAGAGTCCCGACATCTTCATCTTCTCAATTTTCTAGGTATTTTTCCTCATGTACGTGCCCTATTATACTACTATCCCGCATACATATGCTCCCTGCTCCACAATAGCACCTAAAAAACTAGGGTTTTTTTTTTTTTTCAGTATTTTCTATAATTATGAAACTTTCACCGTCAACCCTTTATGCTACCTCAGACTTGCGCAACTTCAGATATATCAATGAGTACCTGCAATAAACCTTGGAAAATAATATATATTCAATGTGATCTATAGGTGCTAATTGTTGATTAATTGGGTTGGTTGTCATTGATGTCAACCCTTGAAGAAAGTCTGGTAGCGAATTCGGGTAGCACAAAGGTTTGGGTAATGGACCCAAGTTTGTTTGATGTATAATGGTATGCGTTTTGATATATTTTCATGTAAGACTATTTTATATGGATATTACATGTCATTCCATTTCTGGTGGTATGTGGAACGTCACATAACTCCTCGCGGTTTGAGAGTTATGGCCTTACGAAGTTGGAGGACCCTCATTTGTTGGCTTGAAGCCCCAAAAGGTCAAAGAAGTCAAAGTGCTTGCAAAGAAGAAATTATTTAAATGATAAAGTGAAGTGACAAATTCAAAGAGGATTATTTAAATAATAAAATGAAGTGACAAAGTCAAAGAGGATTATTTAAATAATAAAGTGAAGTGACAAAGTCAAAGAGGATTATTTAAATAATAAAGTGAAGTGACAAAGTCAAGGAGGATTATTTAAATAATAAAGTAAATGGAGAAATTTATAATTATGGAAAGTGGTTATAAGAAGGTTAAACCTAAAATGAGGAAAATGGGTTAAGTAGTCAAGTGGCTATTGGATATATGGAGAAGTGGAAAATTGGAAAAAGTTGGACATAGGTGACTATCTGGACAAAGTGGCCTAGAAGATGCTTCTAAGGAAGATACTTGGAGAGTATAAATAAGAGGCAAGGCTCTCTCATTTCAATCACACTTGAGCATATTGAATATATATAGATGATTAAGGTAGCCCAAGGATATATAAGCCAAATTGTAGAGAGAAGGTGAAGTAAAAAAGTCTGAAATTCAAGGGAGGATAAATGTTGTTGATGATGCTTTCTAATGTATGTTATTTACAGGTCATCTCACCATTTTCGCAATAATGTTTTTTATAGAATGGTTGATACCATGAAATTGGGATTCCATTGAGGAAACATATCCAATTAGATGTGGTACGAATTTTAGCTTGTGTTTCTTTGTATTTTTGGAGTTACACTCTGTGGAAAATAGGGCTTATGGCTAGTCTCGAAACTAGTCTAAAACGGGTGTTTCGGGTAAAAAAGTCATAAATTATTCATAACAGATCCAAATTTAGTAATACCAAATGTGTTGCTTAGAGTACAGTCTTTTGTATTTTGTGTAAAATTTTTAGATCCATACACCAAATATTTCGTGCGGGGCACACTCTACAAGTTCGCTCTCTAGAATAAGACAAAATTCAACAAGGTATGCCATTTTTTCTATAACTCAATTTATAAGAGGTTCCAAGTAGTGACACCTGGAGGAATTGTACAAAAAACACTAAAGAATATTGTGTACTATTTTCATATATTCACTCATTACAGGTACATAGTTATTATTATTTCAAGTTAGGGTTGTTGACTAATCCAAAACTAGTCATGTGAGACTAGAGAAAAATTTGATGAAAATTCCAGTTTCTTGTTTTTAAACTTAAGGAAGCTTTGTAGGTTGAGGTATAGGTTGGTGCATGGTTGATACACTTGTTTATGGTACAATTTGATTACAGATTTGTTGGCATCCCTACACGATGTTTTCCTTTTAAAGTGACAAATAACAATTCTTGTAGCTGCCTACACTTCATCATGTAAATATTGCTATTTGAAGGTGACTATTCGGTTGTAAAAAAGATGTTTTGATTGTTCCTATTTTATTTTTTTTCATTTTCATGCTTCATTCATGACTGAAATCATGAATGAAATATTAAAACTTATAATTAAATTGCAATTATATCCAAGGCTTGGTCTCTATGTAGGGTCAATATTCTTACAACTCTTTTAATGAATGTTGTTTTTCTTTGAAGCTTATCATATATCAATAAAACATTTGTTTTGAGTTGCTCCTGGATTATAAGCTATATCTTGAGTACTTTGTAAATACATCAAGAATAGATTTGCATTAAGACTATAAGCTTCTTCATTTAACATTCTTGGTAGATCATTTTCGATTTTAAATCTTTTGATTGGTATTTTGATTTTTGGATCGCATCCTTTCCTAACCTTGGAAAATCAAGGCACCCATTACATATGATGAGATTCAAACACAACTCGGTCATACCCTGTACACTGTTTGAAGTGGTAGTTCAAATCGACTGATCCATCATTACAAACTAGAGTCTTGGGTTTCGCTCTGTACTCAGGGCATTCATTACTCGAAACACCCAATTTTCGTGGCTTGAAATCCCTTATGCACTCATTTTGGTTGCGCTAGGATAACTGTGGGTTTTATTCCTTTGTTATTTTCTCTAGCCTTCCTCTATTTATGCTACCCCTTATGCCCATAGTGTGTTCTAGTCACCTTTGTGACTGCCTGTCCAAACCCTTATGGCCCCTGTCGTCCATGTTGAGCCAAATGGCTCCCAAACTTTCTTGTTGTGTGATGACGTGAGTGAAGACCTTAAAATTCAGGGTTGGGTTGTGTTTCTCAAGAAATTCCAGGGTTACAACTTACAATAAGCCCAACAGTTCTCCCTCACATTCGATGGATGCAGAGCCATAGTGGGCGATATTCAATTGGAAATCACCGAGGAAATTCTGAGCGAGGCAATGGGCCTCCCCCTCACCGGCCAAAAATGGTTTAAAAATTCAAAGTTGGAAGAGGTACCATGGATTCTATTCGTCACCTCTCGAAAAATTCAATACTGTGTCAAAGGTATTTCGCTCTCTCTATTGAAATATAGATGGAACAGTCTATTGGCAGTGTTACGACAATTTGTTACTTGTGAAGGTCACTATGACCTCGTCTTCCTTTATCACATAAGACTTCTCATGCATTTTATCAGTTTCTAGTTAAACATGCCTTTTTACTTATTAAGAAGTTTATATAAGATGTCAAAGATATATAAAAGTCAGAAATTGGATTCTATCTTATTTCATCATGGGTTGATTAAGTTGTTGATATTCCATCATTTGAAACCACTTAATGATGATTGGGATGCTTTCATGACTCACAATGGCTTTGTTACAGTAAACCCTATATAGACTCCGGTGGTTGATAAACCTATTCTAGAGAAGTCTCTTTTTCCCTCTAGTGATAGACCAATTTTCTTGTGTGAAAACCCTTATGAAAGAGCTACGCCCGATCAGTCTGTGTGTGAATAGTAGGAAGTTGGCTCCAAGATTGTTAAAATTCCTGAGTGTGAACAAGTCATCGAACCTAACCTTAATATCAAATCCACCAGTGGAAACCCTTCCAAACAGTCAAATAAAAATCGAGACATGCGAGGTTTTAATAACAAGAGGGTTGGGAGACTAATTTTGAGGAGCCTATGGAATAGATCAAAATCTCATGTGAGCTCGATCGAATCGATTGAGGTCCATGAGAGCTCTAATTCAGAGATTGAAAAATTCCTAGCAGTTGAAGACCCAAATCACTCTAATCTTAGTCAAGCTTTTGATTATGTGAATAACCTTCCACTGTGTCTAAAGCACAACAAGGATTTTCCAGGAATTAAATTAGGTCAAAATCTGACAATGGATAGTGGTAGTGTTTTAACACACAATCATATGCTTCCTCAACCATTTTCCCCTGCTGTAAATTGTGAAGTGTGTTTACATTGGATAGTTCTGTATTACACGAACATTCACATCCTTCCAGAAAATATCAAGGCTCTTATGGCTCAAAACCACTCATTGACAATTGAAAACCATGAGCTCAATATCAATGCACAAAGGAAAGGAAAACGCTCGAAAAGGACTGGCAATATCATAATAAAAAATGTCGATAGTGTTGAGGCTGTAATCAACTCTGAAATTTTGTGATTCGATTTTGGTTTTCAGTTGAATGGTAAGATTGGTTTTTATCTTATTTGCTCTTTCATTTTTATTTCTCTAATTAATATAGAGTGATTTAGATTTCTTTTGTCAAAAATAAGACTGGCTACAGAATCGAGAGATTCTGTAGCCAAGTCAATTCCGATATAAAATTTGGAAAATGTTAGTTAAATAAACATCTAATTTTCTTATTTCATTTTCTTTCAGGATAGGATGTATCTTTTGGTGATATCATAAGATGGAGCATTGCTGGACTTATTTAATTAGTCACTTCTTTTGGATTATTCTGTAAATCAAAACAAAACTTGTATAATTTTGAAGATACAATTTGATATTGAGTGGTTTCTTTTAGACCCTCTATCTTTGTAACTTTTAGATCCTTTTGAGATATGATTTTATCTTAGAAGATAGGATGCTCAGCTTGCTTGAACTCTTTAAATACTGCGTATTTTGTAATAGGGGACATATGGGCTGAGAGAAAAAGATGGACGATTAATTCCATAGCTAAATGAAACAACATTCATACATTTTGGATTTAGCCTCTTGTTTATTAATGTTGTCATTTATGTTTTGTTAAGGCTGCTACATATATAAATCTGATATCTTTATATTAAAAGATCTGTGATGTGCAAGATTTTTATATTAAATACCATCTATAATTTGCTTCTCAAAATATAAATGTTGTGATCATATTTTCAGTTAAAACAATAGGGTTTATCTTTCAATTTTAATTGAAAAACGAAATGTACAGGTTACTTTCAGATTTATCTTATAGTAATCATGTATAATTATGAGATTACAGGTTTATGTTGGTGTCTCCGCCTTAGTCATTAAAATCCAAACTACCAACACATTGTTCTGGATTTATTTAGAACAGTCTTAAGGTTCATTGCAGGTTTCCCTCTTGGACGTGGTAGCTGGACATTCTCTAATCATGCAGATGCTTGGACACACATCACTAACTCACTAACATGTTAGCTCATTTACATTTTTCTATCATTTACTTATCACTGAAACTCAAATGTATGGTTCAACATTTGACTATCCACATGTTTTTGTTTCATAATATTTTTTCATATTAGTTTAGATTTATAAAGGAAAAAATAAAATATGTTTATGTGGTTTCTTTATTTGCTTCCTAGAAGCAATCATTTTTCACATTGATTTTCGTAAGTTTAGATTAAAACTTGTAGTTTGTATATCATGTACATAAGTAAGATAAGTAAATATTCTGTTTAAATATATCTACAATGGTTACTTTATACGTATGTACATATATATAGTGATTAGTAATCATGGATGATTTTAAGGATGGAAATTTAGTTTAAAATGTAGAAACCTTGGCGAATCTTACTAATCTTTCATATGCCAACTATAAAAATTTTGGCGACATTTTTATAAAAATATTCAAATTTCTAAGGATTGTATATAGTTTGTATAATAGTTTGGCGATTTTTAAGGTAAAATAATTTTATCCTTTAGAATTTGGGCGAATCATTTTTATAATAGCGAATTTGTTTTGGGGAAAAACCATGGAAAATTAGCCCATGAGCGAAATTTAGCCCCTAAAATCATCCCTATTAGTAATTAGTTAGGCATTTCATTTCTTTTATTTTTTATTTTAGGACTTTTAGATTGACTAATGGAGCCATTAAACCCATCAGAATGAGTTACACCAAACAGATAAGGTTATTTAGATAACCTCGGACCGAACTCGTTCTTCCAGTTGATGGACGATCAATTTCGCCTGTCAACAAATGGTGCTAGAAGAAGGGCCTAAATACAATTAATGGCACATGGAGGTCGCAAAACTCCACCCCCACACACTCGCTCCCCCTTAGTAACACATAGTCGCTTAGACAACAATGTTACTTCTGAAACAACAACTACCTCAAACAAAAATCCTGAGATTCCTGTTGAGCCAGTAACACCAAATCCTCAAGGGGCTGACATACAAGAAATCGTTCATCAGTCACTCTTAAGGACACACAATGCTTTGGCCCATATCAGACAACCTAGTAGGCCTCTCAATCAACCTTTAGATTTCTCATATATCCAAGAGCAACTTGAAGGCATTGGTCTACGTTTAGATCCTTTAGGAGATAATACCATAGATCCTTACTACACCCCTACTCTTGTAGCCAGAGGATTTGGTATTCCACCTTCCCCACCTCATTAATCTTTGTCTTCTTCAGGAGGAGAGTCATCTGACAAAGGAAGTTATTCATTTGAACCATCTCAGCCTTCGACACCACCTACACCCATGGAAAATCAAAACAATCCTGCCAGGCCTTGGCTTGATCAAAATGATGTGGCTGTACCTGGACCCCAACACCCTTTACCAAAACACCCAAAGAAATGGTTACCTAAGTTCGATCTAGATTATAAGCAAATCATTGAGGATCACATAAAGAAATTCATGCTAGCCATTAGACTCCGAAGTGTAGAACATGAATATGTAGTATGTAGACTTTTTCCTTACACGTTTGAGGGCAACACCTCTACATGGTATTTCAACCAACAACCTCACACCATTGTATCTTGGGACATATTCGAGACTTGTTTCCCAGAGAAGTTCAGAGATGATAAAACTCCAGAGGTCTTAGTCATGGAACTCTCCAGCTTAAGGATGAACCCCAAGGAGAAAGTAAAATAATTTAACCAAAGGTTTCTCATGTTAAAAAAATGAATCCCCACTGATTCAATGCCCGCAGAAAACCTTATTGTGGCATATTACACTAAATCTCTACACAATAATATAGCAATTTGGGTTAAAAGGTATAAGAAGTCAACGTTACTGGAAGCCTTTGAGGAGGTGATTCAAATAAAAAAAGATATATTGAGCTTGAAATATAATCTTAGTAATGAGGCTGAAATAACCACATCTTCTAAGAAGAAAATAGAAATTCTTCCTAGGCCTTTCCAAACTAAAACCCAATAAAAAACCTCAGACTTAGAGAGTTTGCAAAAGGTCATCCAAAAATTATCGAACCAAGTCATAGACTTGAGGATATCGGCTGAAGAAGCATCTTCGAGGAAAGGAAGTTACAAACCTCCTTTCAGAAAACCTTTTCCCCCCAATCGACCTCATCCGACCCTTGAGGGTCTGAGTTTTGAAAGATTACAATATGCTCTATAGACTATCCTTGAAGCACGTGATAACTTAGTCCCCCCTAATAATTATGAAGACGTGGTTGAAGAAGAAATAGTTGAAGAAGAGGAATCATCTCCCAAAGTCTTCAGACATTTTTCTGACAGTATTTTTCAAGACAATTTTGAAATTGTCCATCCTTACAACAGCAGAAGCAAAACTCAGAGTAAACCCTCTTCTGAAATAAGTACTAATGTGCCTCCGAAACAATTTAAACAAGATGAAACAAAATAGAATCTAGCAGCCCCAAGTTTAGAGTATGATTTGATTGAAGACCTAAAGAAACTTAGAGCTAATATTTGTGTTTACGAACTTTTGAAATTCCCTCTTCTTCTGCAGAAAATGCTTCAGAACATCGTAGAAAATAGTAAAAACAACAATCTGAACAGTAAGAAAATTGCATAAATCAGTTCTAAAACAACTCAAAAGGACCCTGCTAAAACAACACCTAAACCCCTAGATAAAGGGATCTCACTGAAAAAAATGTATCAAATGTAGATAAATTAATTTCAGGTACAGCGGCTAAAAATCAGTAGAATTTTGTTGTTAATACTCGCAAAAATGTCCCACATTTCTTATTAAATTTTGAAAATTTCAATAGAAATGTACATAATTGCATGGTAGATTCTGGCGCATTATCAAATGTGATTCCCTTGTCTTTTTTCCAAAAAATCAATGTTGAATTTCAACCTTCTAGTCTTAAAATAATTCAACTCGATCGGACGAATGCTAAGGTAATTGGTGAACTAAAGAACATGCTCGTTAGGCTATCTTCTAATCCTAAGGTTCACCAAATTATTGATATCCTTGTTGTTGACATCCTTGAAGTTTATGGTTTATTCTTAAGTAGGGATTGGTACGAACAACTACATGGATACTTTGCAACATATTGGTCTCATTTGTGGTTTCCAAAAACTGGACAGCCAAACAAAATTAGGGTTAACCGTGAACATTACCTCAAGCACACCGTGATAGATTTGAATGATTCTAATGAACCATTTACTGCTTACACTAATTCACTTGAAATACAGGGGATGAACACCTTCTTCAGTAACTTCATGGCTGAAACCTCCCCCATCACTGATCCGAAACAACAATCAGAGCTCATGACATGTACTTAGTCAGTAGAGTTACTGAATGTGCCAAACACTGCCGACGAAGCTTAGATATGGTCACTTTACTTCGATGGATCCAAATACAAAGAAGGACCTAGTGCAGGATGTGTACTCATTGACCCAACAGGTAATACAACTTTTATTGCCTGTCGATTAGAGTTTGAATGTACCAACAACACTTCTGAGTACGAGGCACTTTTGCAAGGACTTAGGAAAGTGGTATATATGAACATAAAAAACTTAATGGTATTCAGTGATTCATAAATTATGGTCAGGAAGGTAATAAATTCCATACATTTCCTATCAACACACCTAAAAAGTTACCAAACTGAGGTATGGAATCTAATGCACACGTTTTCTGCATTTAACATCAATTTCATTCCTAGAATAAACAATTCTAAGGCTGATTTATTAGCTAGCGTCGCTTCCAAACTTTTCAATTGAGTTATTGTTCATACCATCAATCCCAGACAACATCACTAATTGGAGAGTGTTTGATGATGATCAATAAATCATCAGTTTTTTGCACATGGAGGACACCTTCCAAGGTGAGGTTATTGATGAAGGAACTCACAATGAAAATCTCTGCAATTTCATGGTAATATCAGAGCCGAGGTCTCCGGAATCAACTTCTGATATGGTAAATTCTATTCCTAGATCCATGGTAAGACTAGAGAATTTTTATGATTTGCATGATAAATTCAAAAAATTGGTAAATTTTAAAACAAAAAGTTCTTCCTTGACTCATGAAAAGGTAAATCTAGGAACTAAAGATAATCCACAATATATCGATCTGGGAATGGGATGTTCCGAGCAAGAGCGGTCCTCTTTTATAAAACTGTTTAGATAATTCAAGGATGTCTTTTCTTGGACATACAATGATTTAAAAAATTTTGACCCTAACATAATACAACATATCATCCCCATGAAACCCTAGACTCAACCTTTTCAGCAGAAGCTGAGAAAGATGCACCCTAAGATGGAACCAACAGTCAAGAAAGAACTAAATAAATTATTGAATGCAAAGATAATCTTTCCAATAAGACACACATAATGGATGTCTAATCTGGTTCCTGTACGGAAGAAAAGTGGTGAAATTCGACTATGTGTCGATTTTCGGTACTTGAACCGAGCATCTGACAAAATAAGTTATCATGTTCCTCCAATGGAACAAATTCTTCAATAGGTATCTAGTTCTGAAAGACTATCATTGCTAGACAATTTTTCGGGATACAACCAGGTCCTCATGTCTCCCCCAGACCAGTTAAAAACCACTTTTCGTACCCCATGGGGTACTTACGCCTACAAGAAAATGCATTTTGGGCTTATAAATGTCGGGGCCACTTTTCAGAGAGAAATGGATATTTCTTTTCGTGGTATCATAAATCAATCTGTAGTGGTCTATCTTGATGACGTTACTGTTTTCTCCAAAAACAAGAAAGATCACTTGTCTCACCTTAGGTCTGTCCTAGAATGATGTCGCAAGTACGGCATATATCTCAACCCTAAGAATTCTATATTTGCATAAGAACAAGGAAAACTTCTTGGATTCATAGTATCCAGTGATGGGATGATCATCAATCCCGAAAGAAATCAAGACATTGCCAAACTTCCTCCCCCCTCTTCCAAAAAATCTATGCAATCTTTTTTAGGCCAAATCAATTTTGTCAGAAGGTTTGTCCCGAGTTTCTCAGAAATGGTAAGGCCATTGCAAAAATTAATTAAAAAGGATGTTCAGTATCATTGGGGACCATAGGAAAATCAAGCTTTTGATTCCATCAAAAAGGCCATAGTGGAAGCCCCTTCCTTGATGAGTCCTGATTTCTCACAAGATTTCACTCTTTATACTTTCACCTCTGACTAATCTTATGCTACCGCGTTGACCCAAAAGAATGCTAAAAGAAATGAAATCCCCATTTCCTTCATGAGGTCAACCTTCAAAGGAGTGGAGCTTAACTACCCTACTGTAGATCAATAGGCTTATGCAGTTTTCAAAGCAGTGAAACATTTCCGATCATATTTGTTGAAATCCAGAACTAAAGTCATTGTGCCTTATCCTACTGTCAGAAACTTGTTAGTACAAAAAGAATTGGGTGAAAAATGGGCAAACTGGATGACATTGTTACAAGAGTATGACCATTAAATTACCCTTGCAAAAATTGTCAGAGGTCAAGGTCTATGCAAACTAGTGGCTGATTTAGTTGAAGAGCGATAGAGTCAAATTAATGTCTTAACTGTAAATCAATGTAGTGAAAATCAGATCTCTTGTACACAAGTTGTTTCTAATTCTTGTTTTGATGATATTGAGTTTTATCTAACACATGGTTCTTCTCCTTGCTATCTCGATAAAAAAAAAAAAGAGCATTAAGACTAAAATATGCACCTTTCTAGTTGGTAAATGACGTATTATTCCATAAAAATTCTAATAGTGTCCTCATGTGTTGTTTGGAAAGAGATGAAGCAGAGAAAGTATTATATGAAATGCATCCAGGTGAAGCTGGTGGACATTTCAGTGGAGACACCATTTCTCACAAAGTATTAAGAGCTGGGTACTATTGTCCCACGTTGTTCAAAGATGCCCATGCATTATGTCGTAAATGCATAATTTGCCAAAAGGTAGCCAGACGAGTAAAAAAGGAAGCATTCCCTTTGTAGCCTGTCTCTATGGATTTACCATTTTAGCAATGGGGTCTCAACATCATAGGGCCAATTAACCCCACTTCTTCACAACAACATAAATACATCATTACAACAACATATTATTTTACCAGATGGTCTAAGGCTGCACCACTAGAAGTAGTGAACACTAATCAGGTAATATCTTTCCTCAACATGAATATTATTACTAGATTCGACATTCATGAATGTTTGGTCTTCGATAATGCTTCTTACTTCTCATCCCTCGATATGAGTGTTTTTGCTTTAGAAAAAGGGATCAAACTAAAATATTATACTAGCTATTACCCCCAAGGAAATGGTTTAGCAGAGTCAACAAACAAAAATATGATCAAAATCATGAAGAGGACAATTTTCAAAAACCACAAGAACTAGCACAACACGCTTTTTAACGTGCTCTGGGATGATAGGGTGACAACAAAAAATTCTGTTGGTAATTCTCCTTTCTTTCTCATCTACGAAAGAGAAGAAATCCTCCCTCCTCATGTTTTGCTTCCCTCTCTGCAATTATCACAACAGGTTCAAGAGAAAAAATGCCCACCTCTTGAAAGTCGAATTAATGCCTTGCTGAAACTAGAGGAAGCAAGAGAAAAAGCAAAAGAGAGGTTGGATCAACATCAATATATTGTGAAAAGCTGGTTCGATTCAAACTCTTCTTCAGATAGAAATTTCGAGGTAGGAGATTTGGTTCTCAAATGGGATAAACCTCATGAGGGAAAAGGGGAACATACCAAGTTCCATAACCTGTGGTTGGGACCCTTCGTAATCACTGAAAAACTAGGTCCCAGCTCTTTCCACCTACAGAATTTAGAGGGACAGCTAGACACCTTCCTGGTGAATGGCCAAGATCTCAAGAGGTATTTTTCGTTATAATTCCAGATCCACCTTTTGTACATATTTTTCTGTTTTGATTTATTTTTATTTTCTGATTTTGGTTCTTGTCATTTTGTTTGTTTTCGCTGCTTTTTGGTTAAACTTATGCTCGTGTCACCTTTTAGTTCGTGGAGGGGAACTAGAATGCATCATTATGAAGAAACTATTAAGGTTTTCTCAAGAGCATCAATGTTGTGAATTGCTGAAACATAGGCTAGCTAAAGAAAATTTATGTTTGAAATAGACTTCCTGGTCTCACTTTATAATTATGAGCAGACATGACCATCTTTAAAGGTTTTTACGTTGTCCCTGATTTTAAATAAAGAAACTCAAGTATGCCTTCCTTTCCTCGAAAAATTAGTTTCATCAAGAAACTAATTTTAGATCATAATGAAGGTGATTAAGAAGAAAATTAAAGGCTGGACAATAACAAATGTTCTAAAGACCGAAATTTACAGCATCACCCCACTCTTCTGAATATCTTTAAATTTATACCAGATTGTAAACAATCTCTTGAGAGTTGTGGGAAGTGTTTGTAAGCCTGTTGGGATACTGAACAGGTCTATTGGTAGCGGGTAAATTCATGCATGATGCCAAGACAACTTTGCTAGGGTACTGAACAAGCCTGCTAGAAGTGAAGCAATGTCAGGTACAAGAAAATTGTCAGGTATAAATTTTGATATTGCTCATAAGTATCCTTCATTTTGAATTGAAATTTCTAGGACAGGGTAGAGGCATCAGAGTGGGTTAATTGACATCCCTGCCGAGGCTATGGATGTCTGCTAGCAGCAGTGGCCTTGTCAACAGTATCAGAGCCATTGACTTGAACATCGTTACTCTCATTTTTAAAATTTGTCACCGTATTTCATTTGAGCAGGAAGATATCTGAACCTGGACTGTGTAAAGATTGTTGGGATGCTTGATGTCCTTCAACTATTTTTGATCTATAATCATTCTAAGCAGTCCTAACATGAACGTGTCGGTGATGCAGAGATAACTACTTCTCCTAGTAAGTTGCCATTGTTGGCATCCCTACACGATTTTTTCCTTTTAAAGTGACAAATAACAATTCCTGTAGCTGCCTATGCTTCGTCATGTAAATATTTCTATTTGAAGGTGACTATTTGGTTGTAAAAAAGATGTTTTGATTGTTCCTCTTTATTTTTTTTTCATTTTCATGCTTCATTCATGAATGAAAGCATGAATGAAACATTAAAACTTATAATCAAATTGAAATTATATCCAAGGCTTGGTCTTTATATAGGGTCAATATTCTTACAACTCTTTAAATGAATGTTGTTTTTCTTTGAAGCTTATCATATATCAGTAAAACATTTGTTTTGAGTTGCTCCTGGATTATAATCTTTATCTTGAGTACTTTGTAAATACATCAATAATAGATTGGCATTAAGACTATAATCTTCTTCATTTAACATTCTTGGTAGATCATTTTCAATTTTAAATCTTTTGATTGGTATTTTGATTTTTGGATCGCATCCTCTCCTAACATTGGCAAATCAAGGTACCCATTACATATGATGAGATTCAAACACAACTTGGTCAGACCCTGTACTCTGTTTGAAGTGGTAGTTCGAATCAACAGATCCATCATTACAAACTAGAGTCTTGGGTTTCGCTTTGTACTCAGGGCATTCATTACCCGAAACGCCCGATTTTCGTGGCTTGAAACTCCTTATGCTCTCATTTTGGTCGCTCTAGGGTAATTATGGGTTTTATTCCTTTGTTATTTTATCTAGCCTTCCTCTGTTTATGCTACCCCTTATTCTCACAATGAGCTCTGGTCTCCTTTGTGACTGCCTATCCAAACCCTTATGGCCCCTGTCGTCCGTGTCAAGATGAATGGCTCCCAAACTTTGTTGTTGTGTGATGACGCGAGTGAAGACCTTAAAAGTCAGGGTTGGACTGTGTTTCTCAAGAAATTCCAGGGTTATAACTTACAAGAAGCTCAAGAGTTCACCCTCACATTCGATGGATGCAAAGCCAAAGTGGGAAATATTCAATTGGAAATCACCGAGGAATTTCTGAGTGAGACAACGACCCTCCCCCTCACCAGCCAAAAATGGTTTAAAAATTCAAAGTTGGAAGAGGTACCATGGAGTCTGTTCATCACCTCTCAAAAAATTCAATGCTGTGACAAAGGTATGCCGCTCTCTCTATTGAAATATAGATGGAACAATCTATTGGTAGTGTTAAGGAAATTTGTTACTTGTGAAGTTCTCTATGGCCTCGTCTTCCTTTATCACATAATACTGCTCATGCATTTTATCGGTTTCCAGTTAAACATGCCTTTTTACTTATTAAGAATTTTAT
Source organism: Picea engelmannii (assembly GCA_009831015.1). Lineage (NCBI taxonomy): Eukaryota > Viridiplantae > Streptophyta > Pinopsida > Pinales > Pinaceae > Picea > Picea engelmannii. The sequence goes on along the minus strand of ML785696.1, from coordinate 797,799 downwards.
ATAAGATGTCAAAGAGATATAAAAGGCATAAATTGGATTCCATCTTATTTCATCATGGGTTGATTAAGTTGTTGATAGTCCATCATTTGAAACTACTTAATGATGATTGGGATGCTTTCGTGACACGCAATGGCTTTGTTACAGTAAACCCTGTAGAGATTTTGATGGTTGATAAACCTATGCTAGAGAAGTCTCTTTTTCCCTCCAGTGATAGGCCAGTTTTCTTGTGTGAAAACCCTTATGAAAGGGATACACCCGATCAACCTGTGTGTGAACAACAAGACATCTTCTCAAAGCTTGTTAAATTTCCTAAGTGTGAACAAGTCCTCGACCCTAAACTTAAAATCAAATCCACCAGTGGAAACCCTTCCAAACAGTCAAAGAAAAATTGAGACATGCGAGGGTTTAATAACAAGAGGGTTGGGAGACTAATTTTGAGGAGCCTACGGAATAGATCAAAATATCATGTGATCTCAATTGAATCGATCGAGGTCCATGAGAGATCTGATTTTGACACTACTACATATTGTAAAAATTCCGACGTTTTATTTGCGGCGTTATCGACAAAATTGTCCATATTGTCGCAAAATAGAGGAAATTTATAAAAAAAAAAAATCATGTTGCCCGATAACGTCGGTCTTGCCACGTTAACGTCGGTCTTGCCACGTTAACGTCGCTCTTTCCACGTTTTCCACTGGAACGTCGCTCTTGCCACGTTTTCCACTGGAACGTCTCTCTTGCCACATTAACGTCGCTCTTGCCACGTTTGTGAAGATGTATGTCGCAATTGCCACGTTAACATCGCTCTTGCCACGTTTTCCACTGGAACGTCGCTCTTGCCACGTTTTCCACTGGAACGTCTCTCTTGCCACGTTTGTGAAGATGTATGTCGCAATTGCCACGTTAACGTCGCTCTTTCCACGTTAACGTCGCTCTTGCCACATTTTCCACTGGAACGTCTCTCTTTCCACGTTTGTGAAGATGTATGTCGCAATTGCCACGTTAACGTCGCTCTTGCCACGTTAACGTCGCTCTTGCCACGTTTGTGAAAATGTATGTCGCAATTGCGACGTTTGCGAAACTAGGTTTTCCCCTCCAACGATCACCTTAGTATGTTCACCAAG
>ML785696.1:773601-796575 GCA_009831015.1 Picea engelmannii | reverse complement strand
CGTCGGTATTGCGACGTTTCAAACGTCGCAATACCGACGAAAACTAGGTCGTCGGAAAAACGACGTCATGTGAAACGACGTTTGAGGGGGTTCGAGGTTTGTCGGTCTTCCGACAATAGAAAGTGGCAATTGCGTCGAACGCGTCGTCGGAATTTGACCCAAATGCAGTAGTGTGAGATTGAAAAATTCTTGGTAGTTGAAGACCCAAATCACTCTAAACCGGATCTCAGTCAAGCTTTCGATTATGTGAATAACTTGCCACTGTGTTTGAAGCACAACACGGATTTTCTAGGAATTAAATTCTGTCAAAATCCGACCGTGGATAGTTGTAGTGTTTTAACACACAGTCATATGCTTCCTCAACCATTTTCACCTGCTGTAAATTGTGAAATGTGTTTACATTGGATAGGTCTATATTACATATACATTCCCGTCCTTCAAGAAAAGATCAAGGCTCTTACGGCTCAAAACCGCTCATTGACAATTGAAAACTGCGAGCTCAATATCAATGCACAAACACAAGGAAAACGCTTGAAAAGGATTGGCAATATCATAATAAAAAATGTCAATAGTGTCGAGGCTATGATCAACTCTGAAATTTTGTGATTCGATTTTGGTTTTCAGTTGAATGGTAAGATTGGTTTTTATCTTATTTGTTATTTTATTATTATTTTTCTAATTAATATAGATTGATTTAGATTTCTTTTGTCAAAAATAAGACTGGCTACAAAATCGAGAGATTCTGTAGCCAAGTCAATTTTGATATAAAATTTGGAAAATGTTAGTTAAATAAACATCTAATTTTCTTATTTCATTTTATTTTAGGATAGGATGTATCTTGTGGTGATCTCATAAGATGGAGCATTGCTAAACTTAGTTAATTAGTCACTTCTTTTGGCTTAGTCTATAAATCAAAACAAAACTTGTATAATTTTGAAGATACTGTTTGATATTGAGTGGTTTCTTTTAGACCCTCTATCTTTGTAACTTTTAGATCTTTTTGAGATATGATCTTATCTTAGAATATAGGATGCTCAAATTGCCTAAACTCTTTAAATACTATGTATTTTGTAATAGGGGACATCTGGGTTGAGAGAAAAAGATGGACGATTAATTCCAGAGCTAAATGAAACAACATTCATGCATTTTGGATTTATCCTCTTGTTTATTAATGTTGTCATTTATGTTTTGTTAAGGATGCTACATATATAGATCTGATATCTTTATATTAAAAGATCTGTGATGTGCAGGATTGTTATATTAAATACCATCTATAATTAGCTTCTCAAAATATAAATGTTGTGATCATATTTTCAGTTAAAACAATAGGGTTTATCTTTCAATTTTAATTGAAAAACGAAATGTACATGTTACTTTCAGATTTATCTTACAGTAATCATGTATAATTATGAGATTACAGGTTTATGTTGGTGTCTTCGCTTCAGTCATTACAACCCAAAATGCCAACACATTGTTCTGGATTTATTTAGAATAGTCTTAAGGTTCATTGCATTTTTCCCTCTTGGACGTGGTAGACGTTCTCTAATCATGCAGATGCCTGGACACACATCACTAACTCACTAACAGGTTAGCTCATTTACATTTTTTTGTCATTCACTTATCACTGAAACTTGAATGTATGGTTCATGTTTTGACTATCCACATGTTTCTGTTTCATAGTATTTTTTCATATTAGTTTATATTTATAAAGGAAAACCAAAAATATTTTTATGTGCTTTCTTTATCTGCTTCCTAGAAGCAATCATTTTTCACATTCATTTTCGTAAGTTTAGATTAAAACTTGCAGTTTGTATATCATGTATATAAGTAAGATAAGTAAATCTTATGTTTAAATATATCTACAACAGTTACATTATATGTATGTACATATATATATATATATATATATATATATATATATATATATATATATATATATATATATATATATATATATATATATATATATATATATATATATATATATATAGTGATTAGTAATTAGTTAGGTATTTCATTTATTTTATTTGTTTCTTTTAGGACTTTTAGATTGGCTAATGGAGCCATTAAACCCGTCAGAATGAGTTACACAAAACGACTTGGGTTATTTAGACAACCCCGGACCAGACTCGTTCTTCCAGTTGACGGACGGTCAATTTCGCCCATCAACAAGGTTGTTTGGTACAGGTTGGTGCATGGTTGATGAACTTGTTTATGGTATAGGTTGATTACAGGTTGAGGTATAGGTTGATGCATGCTTCAGGTTATTGGTACAGGTTGTTTGGTGTAGGTTGATTGGTAAAGGTTTATAAAAATATATCTCACAGTGATAGTGTGACAGTGGTTCCATCATTCTACTTATACGTCAGGGTGGTTGGACGGGGAAAGGACAGGTGGTTGTAGCCACCTTATGGTTGTAGCCACCTTATGGTTGTAGCTGAAGAACATAGGGGGTTGTAGCCTCCTTCTGGTTGTATCCAGAGAGTTGGGGAGTTGGAGCTTCCCTCAGGTTGTAGCCTGAGAAACTAGGGGGTTGGAGCCTCCTTCCAATTGTAGCTGGAAAATAAAGGAAGTTGGTGCTTCCAATGAATGTAATTCTTCAAGACATATAACAAAAATCATTTTTTGGTTTTCTCCACCTTTGGGTTTCCATATAAAAACACTGGTGTACTGTGTATGTGTATGATTGTTCATTTGTTCATTGTTTATTTACTCTTCAAATATTGGATGATAATGCTACATTGATATAACACTTGCATTATATGGTTAAAAAGGATTATATTTCTCTATTACTGATTCACCCCCCCTCTTAGTAATCCAACCATTGGCATCAGAGTAGGTTCGTTCAAAAATTAGTTTAACCATTGAAAGGTAGATCATGGAGAGAAACAACATGTATAAAAATGGAATACCACGTTTTGATGGACATAAGTATGCATTTTGGAGCATAAGGATGAAGACATATATACAAGCACAAGGATTTGAAATTTGGCAATCAATTGTAGATGGATACACAACACCAGTAGTTTCGCTGACAAATGACAAAGCAGTGAAACTCGGTCAGAATAATTCCAAACCCACAAATGCACTTCTGAATGGTCTTGGAAAATAAGTATTCACCAAAGTTGCACACTGTAAATCCACTAAAGAGATTTGGGAAAAAAATTTAAAATATTTATGAAGGAGATTCAAAATTCAAAGCAACAAAGCTTCACACTTACAGAGGTTAGTTCGAACAATTAAAGATGAAGGAAGATAAGAATATTACAGCTTAATTTTTATGAGTTGATGAAACAGTAAATGCAATCTTTGGATTGGGAGAAGAAATCAAAGAATCTATAATTGTTCAAAAGGTACTAAGATCTCTTCCTATGAGATTTGACCATAAGATATCGACACTATAATAAAGAGCATATATAAACTCAATAAGCATGGATGAACTACATGGAATCTTCACAGCATATGAAATGAGAAATGAACAGGAAAATCCATATATAAAAGAAGCATCCTTCAAAGCATTCAAAAGTTCAAAGAAAAAGGGAAAGAAAAAAGAAAAATAACATAGCAACAACAATGACGTCTTCGAAGATGATGAAGAAGCAGCCAACTTTGTCAGAAGATTGAATAAGGGAACCAACGACATGTATAGAGGTAAGATTCCTTTGATTTGTTTTAATTGTGATAGTATTGGTCATTTTGATAACAAATGTCCTCATAAGAAAAAGAGAAATGATGAAGGTTACTCAAATAAAAAACAAACATATAAAGGAAAAAGAACCACAAAGAAAATTTTTGAGAAAATATTATGCACCAAAGAAGACATCTCATCATGAGATGAAGATGAAGTTAGTGACATTGAGACAAAAAGAGTTCTATTCATGTCAGTAGAAGACTTTGATAAAGAAGATTCCTAATAAGAATATGAAGAGGCAAAAGTTGACTACCGAGAATAATTGTTGTGTGCCATAGAAGTTATCAGGAGAGAAAAGAAGAAAAAAAAGAAACTACAAGTGAAACTAGACAATAAAGAAGACACTCAGCAACTAGAATAAATGATATCAAATTTGAAGGCTCAAATTGAAGAAGATAAAAGAATTGAAGAAGCACTCAAAGAACAACTAGAAGGAAGATATAGGATCATTGGAAATTTGGAAGAAACAAATGACACATTAAGAAAGGATATTCAAAAGAAAAATATGCAGAACAGCTCAAAAGTTTTGATTGACATTATCAACAGTAAAAAATATCATCATGACAAGCTGGGACTTGGATACAATTAGATAGAAAAGGGCGTAGAATTCCTACAGAAACCTCGATAGATCTAGAATTCTAGTTAAATTGAACACAAACAATTTGCTGATATTCAAGAGATGAGAGAAAGTTTTTGCTCCATAAATAAGAGAATTATATTAATAAAAAATGAATATACATGAGCAACCATCCTCAAAAAATAAGAGAGGATGTCGAATATATAGAATTTCCAACATCGAAATTCTAGTAAAAAAAAGCTAGAAATAGCTAAAATAGGTGTCATAAGCTAAGGGAGACCACATAGTTCGACCTAGACCACTAAAGATACATGCCACACACTCATTAATGTCCAAAAGAGTTAAGTGATGCACATTATCTCACTTAATCTCACTTATGATGCAGGAGCATCACCAACGTCAAGCGAGCGTGGGACAAGCGCAACACATTTTGAGCACATGATAAATTGTTTAAAAACTTTTGAAGATTGGATGCGCCAAACTTAAATGTGATAGTTAAGAAGAGGCGTACTTATATATTGTAAAGGAGCTTGAGCGATCTGCTCTCGTCCATAGTAGGTAGAAAGCATTTATGTTAGTAGGTAGCTTTGAATTCTCTGATGAGATAGTTTTAGGAGTGGAGGGAAAACGGATATAGACACCCTCATTGCGAAAATTGTAAGGGAAGAAGAAGCATTAGAATGAAGAAGAGAGCATGGAAGAGAAGCAGAGAGTTGTGTAGAAGACTCCATGTATAGAAGTTATGAATTAATACAAATAAAACTGTGGTTCAGACTCATGGTGTTCATATCTTCTCTGTGTACGCATCTTTAAATGTTATGCTCATGAATGTTTTACTCTTTCTGTCATGCAGTTTCTTTTATGCTATGTATGAATGATTTCTTGTTGAATGCTTGAAATCTGAGAGGAAAGGGAAGTGAAATGAGTTTAAATTGTTTCTCTATCTGAGCAAGAGTTCCTGCAAGGAGTGCAGTTGAATTGTCCGCAAGGAGTGCATTGACAAAAGGTTCAGAGGTTCGTCTCTGAAAGCTCAGGAGAGATAGAGTTTGTTCTCATATTCACACAGAGGTGCATTCAGGTACAGGAGCCGTGCAAGGGGTGTGCAGGCCAAGGAAAATCTCAGAGTTTCGAACCTGAGTAAAGTATTGAGAGACCGTTGTTGCAGAGCGTGCGCAAGGTCGAAGAGCATTCAACACTTGAAGTGTTTGGAGGTTGCTGCAAGGAGTGCGTGCAAGGGTCTTCTTTAAGGCTCAAAGTCGTAAGAAAGCTCAGGAAGGATAAAGCCTTTGAAAATATTGAAGGCAGTACAAGAAGTTGATGCATCTGAGTGATTAGAAGGCATCAGAGTTTTGTGTCACAGGTGGATAAGTACGGGAAAGAATCCTTGGTTCACTTCATAGGAATCATCAAGGGGAAGAAACAGACGGTCATAATTATCTGTAGAGAATTAGCGAAATCCCGTTAGTCGTCCGATATGACAAAGAAGCGAGGAGGTTACGGCTATGTCCAGAGTTTTAAGCTCAGGAAATCGTGAGCCGTTGGATCCTCACCCAGTTACCCATCAGTTGTCTGATCTAACAGGAGCTACACAGGGTTTAAACCCTCTCAAGTCGAGCGAAAGTCCCGAAAGGTGTCGAGATATCGAGGCGTCGGGGTTCGGGATATCGAAAATCCCGTGGACAAGAGATCGGGTAAATCCATAGTGAAAACCCCGATACAAATCAGAACCGTCCATCTGTTGGGACACATGGCAAGAATCTAGAACCATCGACATATCAGAATTTTAGAGACCAAGGGTCCGAGGCCCTTTGAGTCGTGAAACAACGAAACGATTTCAGTCATTGATGTAAGGAAGGATGCGTGTCACGTGATCATCCAATTCGGATATCCAGACACCGAGACCCACATAAGTGAGTGTTTTTGACTTTTCATTTGGTAAAGTCCGAGGTTTGATATGAACCGTCCATCTATTTGGGACACGTGTCGAAAATCCGAGAAGACGGGGTTCGACGTTTCATGAATCTTGGAGACATGAACACTTTCATTTCGGAATTGCGAAGTGACAAGGACCATCCATCCTTGAGGATGCGTGGCAACAATCGCGACTTTCGAGAAAAGTCCCAAAAAGGAAGTCATATCGAGATTCGGAGAATCGGGGATTCTGAGGACAAGAGGTTACATACACTTCAACATCAGAAACCACGAAACCCCGAAAGGTGATAGGATTTCGATCATATGAAGGGAGGTTGTATGGACCCAAAATTCTATCTCAGGGGACTAGCGAAAGTTGGGGCATATCGGGATATTGGAGATCGAGAAATCGGGAAACAAAAGGTTGTGACATCGGGATTTTGAAACCCCGAATCCCGAATTTTTATTATCCTGTCGTGAAGAGAACCACGATCGGGCCTAGAGGCAGTAAGGAGTAGAAAAGACCTATGGGTCAATCTTAGATAGAGATTCCAGTGGAGAATCGAAGGAGCCACTCCGACTCGAGGGAAAAATTAGAACGATCCTTAAAGACTGGGAGGTCAGCGCAGAGGCCTTTACTGAAGGGAGAAGGTGAAACCTGCATCAGGTTTGGTATCAGAGCCCAGAAAGGATTCTTTTCTTTCTGTAGTAAGGAAAAGGAAAATTTCACCATGCCTCCTAGAAGAAGGGACATGCAAACACCCGATCCTCCAGAGGAAAGGGAAATACCAAGAAGAAGAGGTAGGCAGATGCCTGACCCAGCCATGGAAAGAGAGATGCGTGATTTACATGCCAAACTTGAGGACATGGAGACAGCACAGAGATGCACAGTCGGTATTGGAGATCTTAGTGATTCCGAAAGTGAAAATGAAGTTGAACATGAAGAAGAAGAAGTTTCAGTAGAAGATGCCGCAAATGAACACTTGATTAGAGTTGTTGCAAGAATGGGTGCAAGAGAGAAAATGGACATCCCAGTTTATGAAGGAAACCTGGATGCTGAAGAGCTTCTAGACTGGATTAGAGCCTTGGACACATACTTTGATTATGAAGATGTCGAGGAATACAAGAAGGTTAAGCACATTGTCACAAGATTGAAGGGACATGCAACATTGTGGTGGGATGAACTACAAGCTGACAGACGCTGCAAAGGCAAGCATAAAATCAGGAGTTGGGATAGGATGATTGCAAATATGAAGGTAAAATTCATTCCCAGGGATTACCAAATTACTCTGTTCAGGATAATGCAGAACCTGAGACAGAAGTTGATGACAGTGAAAGAATACACTAAAGAATTCTATAGGCTGAACATCAGGGCAGGTCATCGGGAAACTGATGATGAAAAGGTTGCCAGGTACATGAATGGCCTGAGTTATGACATTCAGGATGAGATGAGCATGGTAACCATACGAACGGTGGAAGATGCTTATCAGATGGCTCTAAAGGATAAAGAGAAGCTGAGCCGAAAACAGGGTCAAAGAGGCCGAGGCAGAAGTCAAGCTAAGGAAAAATCAATTGTCCAAGATAAAAATCAGAAACCCAAAGAGGAATGGAAGAAACCTCAGACTCGAACTGAGAGAGGTGGAAGATCACAACGAGGGTGATATGCTGAACAGAGAGGACATCATACTGAGCAGAGAGGATATTATGCTGATAATAATACTTTTCCTCGTACTAGAGGAAGGGGAAGAGGAAGAGGTGGAGTGATAAGATGCTTCACATGTGGAAAGAATGGACACAAATCTTATGAATTCCTAGATAAAAAGAAAGAGGGTGGAGAGACTCACATCGTCGAAGAAAAAAGGTGAGATGTTGAGGCAGAAGATGCTGAAGGCAGAAGATCGCTGATGATGCAAAAAGTTCTCTTAACACCAGAGAAGGAGGTGGAGAGCTCAGCCCAAAGAAACAAACTTTTTCGGACTGCTTGCAAAACCAAGGACAGGGTATGCAAGGTCATTGTGGATAGTGGTAGCACGGATAATCTTGTTTCCACGGAGATGGTAGAAAAGCTGGAGCTGGAGACAATTGAACATCCAAGTCCATATAGAGTTTCATGGCTACAAAAGGGACATCAGGTAAATGTCACTAAACAATGTTTAGTTGAATTTAAGATAGGAGGATATAATGATAAGATACTCTGTGATGTTATTCCTATAAATGTTTGTCATCTATTGCTGGGTAGACCATGGCAATATGACAGAAATGTGATTCATGATGGGAGGATGAACACATACACCCTAGAAAAGAATGGGAGAACTCATATGTTGCTTCCAATCAAAGATAAGGAAGTGAAACCTGAAGTAAGTAACACTTTACTTCTCATGAGTGGGAAGGAACTCCTTACCGAGGTCAAGAAGAAGGAGGAACCACAGTTCATTGTGGTTAGGAAACCGATAATTGTTTTGACCAGCACAAGAGTGGATGATTTACCAGAAGAGGTTCAGGAACTATTGGAAGAGTTCGCTGACATAATAGTGGATGAACTACCTTGTTTGTTGCCACCAATCAGAAGTGTGAGTCATCATATTGATCTCATACCTGGAGCCAGTTTGCTGAATAAAGCCGCGTACAGACTAATGCCGCAAGAGAATGAGGAGGTCAAAAGACAAGTCCAAGATTTGTTGGACAAAGGGTTGGTTAGAGAAAGCTTGAGCCCATGTGCTGTTCCGACAGTACTCAGTCCGAAGAAAGACGGAGGCTGGAGGATGTGTACTGACTCGAGGGCGATTAATAAGATAACCATCAGGTATAGATTTTCATTGCCAAGGATGGATGATTTGATGGATTACTTAAGTGGAGCAAAATATTTTTCGAAGATTGATTTGAAAAGCGATTATCATCAAATCCGCATGAGAGAAGGTGATGAGTGGAAGACAACCTTCAAGACTAACGAAGGGTTGTATGAATGGCTTGTTATTCCATTTGTCTTAACAAATGCGCCAAGTTCCTTTATGAAGTTGATGAACAAAGTCCTGAAAGAATTCATCGGAAAATTTGTCATTGTGTATCTGGATGACATACTGATTTTCAGTGAAACAAAGGTAGAGCATATGAAACACTTGGCTATTGTGATGAAGAGATTACAACAAGAGAAGCTACTTATAAACATGAAGAAATCCTCATTCATGAAGACATAACTCATCTATTTGGGCTTTGTTATTTCTACAGATAAATTGAGGATGGATCCAGATAAGGTGGAAGTGATTAAGAATTGGCCATCACCGAAGAATATCTTTGAGGTGAGAAGTTTTCATAGATTGGCTAGTTTCTACCGGAAGTTCATCAGGAATTTCAGTGGAATTAGTGCACCGATGATGGACACAGTGAAGAAAAGACACAAATATTTTAACTGGACAGAAGAAGCTGAGAAGAGTTTTAATCTGTTGAAGAGGAAGATTACGGAACAACCAATCTTGGTGTTGCCGAATTTTCAAAAGACATTCCAAGTGAAATGAGATGCAAGTGGATTTGCAATAGGGGAAGTCTTGAGTCAATAAGACAAGCCGATAGCATACTTCAGCGAGAAGCTGAATGAAGCAAAGGTGAAGTACTCCACATATGACAAGGATTTCTATGCTATCATCCAGGCCCTGAAGAAATGGAGGCATTACTTGATCCCAAAAGAGTTTGTCTTATACAGTGACAATCATGCACTACAGTTTGTGAATCAATAGGAAAAGTTGAATCAGAGACATGTTAAATGGGTTGAATATATGCAAAATTTCACTTTTGTGATAAAACATATTTCGGGAACTGATAACAAAGTTGTTGATGCTTTGAGCAGGAAATGTTTGTTGTTGCAGGAGTTCAGAGTTAAAACACTGGGTTTTGATGACCTCAGGGACATGTACAGAGATGATCCATATTTTAAAGAGGTGTATGAAGCAGCTGAGAATCCAATTCTCAGAGACAGAAGCCAATGGATAAAATACATGATCCAGGAAGGATTACTGTTTAAAGGTAATCAACTTTGTATTCCAAAATGCTCCATGAGGGAGAATCTGCTGAAGGAGAAACACAGTGGAGGATTGGTAGGACACTTTGGTCACAACAAAACATTCGCAAAGCTGAATGAGTCATATTTTTGGCCGGGAATGTTAGCAGACGTCAAAATATTTGTAGATAAATGCAGAATTTGTCATCATTCGAAAGGAAAGAGATAGAATGCAGGATTTATCAACCATTGCCCATACCTGAGAGGCCGTGGGATGCAATCAACATGGATTTTATATTGGGTTTGCCAAGAACACAAAGAGGATTTGACTCAATATTTGTGGTGGTGGATATATTTTCCAAAATGGCACACTTCATTCCATGTCAGAAAACCAATGACACAACTCACATTGCGAATCTATTTTTCAAAGAAGTCATTCGACTTCACGGCTTACCAAGGAGCATAGTTTCGGATCGAGACACTAAGTTCGTAGGACATTTCTGGAGGACCTTATGGAAGAATATGGGAACTAACTTGTCGTTCAGTTCAACTTATCATCCTTAGACGGATGGGTAGACAGAAGTGGTAAACAAGAGTCTAGGAGACTTGCAGAGGAGCCTGGTGACAGAACACCACAGTCAGTGGGACAACATATTACCACAGGCGGAGTTTTCTTATAATGATTCAATCAACAGAAGTACATGGCAGAGTCCATTTCAGATTTTCTATGGCATGCGGCCGAGAGGAATTTCTGAATTGAGAGATTCAGAACAGAATGTGACTAGGAGTGCTAGTGCAGAAAATTTTGCAGAAGCGATGAAGGAACTTCACAGCTAGGTGAAGGAGCGTTTACAGAGTTCAAACCAGGAGTATAAGCGTAGAGCAAATCAACACAGGAGATAACTTCAATTTGAGGTTGGTGATTTGATTCTAGCACATTTGAGAAAGGAAAGGTTCCCGAGAGGGACATATAACAAACTAAAGATAAAGAAAATCGGACCATGTAGGGTCTTGAAGAAATTTGGGGCAAATTCTTATGAGATTGAATTATCCGATGGGATCATAATTTCTCCGATATTCAATGTCTCAGATTTGTACCCATACAAAGCTAAGGAAGCAGGAAAAAATGATGAACAGTCAGAGGTTCAGTGACAAAAGAAAATGCCAATTGCAGAAAAGCCGCAGATGGAGCGCATACTGGACGAAAGGGTTGGCAAGAAGACCAGAAGAAAACAATACTTTGAATACTTGGTCAAATGGAAAGGACATCCAATTGAAGATGCCAGCTGGGATAATGAATCCGAGATTCAGAAGCATGGAAAGACCGTGCAAGAGCTCATGGATAGGAGCCCATGAAATTTTTCAAGCGAGGGAGTATGATGCAGGAGAATCACCAACGTCAAGCCAGCGTGGGACAAGCGCAACACATTTTGAGCACATGATAAATTGTTTAAAAAATTTTGAAGATTGGATGCGCCAAACTTAAATGTGATAGTTAAGAAGAGGCGTACTTATATATTGTAAAGGACCTTGAGCGATCCGCTCTTGTCGATAGTAGGTAGAAAGCATTTATGTTAGTAGGTAGCTTTGAATTCTCTGATGATATAGTTTTAGGAGTGGAGGGAAAACAGATATAGACACCCTCATTGTGAAAATTGTAAGGGAAGAAGAAGCATTAGCATGAAGAAGAGAGCATGGAAGAGAAGCAGAGAGTTTTGTAGCAGACTCCATGTACAGAAGTTCTGAATTAATACAAAGAAAACTGTGGTTCAGACTCATGGTGTTCATATCTTCTTTGTGTACGCATCTTTAAATGTTATGCTCATGAATGTTTTACTCTTTCTGTTATGCAATTTCTTTTATGCTATGTATGAATGATTTCTTGTTGAATGCTTGAAATATGAGAGGAAAGGGAAGTGAAATGAGTTTAAATTGTTTCTCTATCTGAGAAAGAGTTCCTGCAAGGAGTGCAGTTGAATTGTTTGCAAGGAGTGCATTGAAAAAAGGTTCATAGGTTTGTCTCTGAAAGCTCAGGAGAGATAGCGTGTGTTCTCATATTCACACAGAGGTGCAGTCAGGTACATGAGCCGTGCAAGGGGTGTGTAGGCCATGGAAAATCTCAGAGTTTCGAACCTGAGTAAAGTATTGAGAGACCGTTGTTGCAGAACGTGTGCAAGGTCGAAGAGCATTCAACACTTGAAGTGTTTGGAGGTTGCCGCAAGGAGTGCGTGCAAGGGTCTTCTTTAAGGCTCGAAGTTGTAAGAAATCTCAGGAAGGATAAAGCCTTTGAAACTATTGAAGGCAGTACAAGAAGTTGATGCATCTGAGTGATTAGAAGGCATCGAAGTTTTGTGTCACAGGTGGATAAGTCCGGGAAAGAATCCTTGGCTCACTTCATAGGAATCGTCAAGGGGAAGAAACAGACGATCATAATTCTCTATAGAGAATTAGCGAAATCCCGTCAGTCGTCCGATATGACAAAGAAGCGAGGAGGTTATGGATGTGTCCAGAGTTTCAAGCTCAGGAGATTGTGAGCCATTGGATCCTCACCTAGTTACCTGTCAGCCGTCTGATCTAACAGGAGCTGCACAGGGTTTAAACCCTCTCAAGTCTAGCGAAAGTCCTGAAAGGTGTCGGGATATCGAGGCGTCGGGGTTCGGGATATTGAAAATCCCATGGACAAGAGATCGGGTAAATCCATAGTGAAAACCCCGATACAAATCAGAACCATCCATCTGTTGGGACACATGGAAGGAATCAAGAACCATCGACATATCGGAAGTTTAGAGACCAAGGGTCCGAGGCCCTTTGAGTCACAAAAAAGTGAAAGGATTTTAGTCATTGATCTAAGGAAGGACGCGTGTCGCGTGATCATCCAATTCAGAGATCCAGACATCGAGACCCACATAAGTGAGTGTTTTTGACTTTGCATTTGGCAAAGTCCAAGGTTTGATATGAACTGTCCATCTATTTGGGACACGTGTCAAAAATCTGAGAAGACAGGGTTCGACGTTTCACGAATCTTGGAGATAGGAACACTTGCATTTTGGAATTGCGAAGTGACGAGGACCGTCCATCCTTGAGGATGCGTGGCAACAATCACGACTTTCGGGAAAAGTCCCGAAAAGGAAGTCATATCGGGATTCGGAGAATCGAGGATCCTGAGGACAAGAGGTTACATACACTTCGACATCAGAAACCCCAAAACCCCGAAAGGTGATAGGATTTCGGTCATATGAAGGGAGGTCGTATGAACCCAAAAGTATATCCCAGGGAACTAGCGAAAGTTGGGGCATATCGAGATATTGGAGATCGGGAAATTGGGAAACAAAAGGTTTTTACATCGGGATTTTGAAACCCCGAATCCCGAATTTTTATTATCCTGTCGTGAAGAGAACCACGATTGGGCTTAGAGGCAATAAGGAGCAGAAAAGACCTGTAGGTCAATCTTAGATAGAGATTCCAGTGGAGAATCAAAGGAGCCACTCCGGCTCGAGGGAAAAATTAGAACGATCCTTAAAGACCAGGAGGTCAGCGCAGAGGCCTTTACTGAAGGGAGAAGATGAAACATGCGTCAACTTAACTGACAAGAGAAGTCGTTCCAACTCACTTAACTGACCCGAAATAGTAGTTACTAATAATAGTAACGACAAAAATCATTAATTAAGGAATAAATATGTCACTCAAAGAGGAGGTGCACATCCCCTAATAATATATGATTTTTTTCATAGGGAAGTTGGAATAAATCATGATTAAATCAAGAAAATCAAGAATAAATCGAGAAAGTCAAGAAAAATCAAGAAAATCAAGAACCGAGAATTGAGTCTTGATCTAAAATTAATAGTTTTCCCTAAAATCTAGGGATGAGGCACCCTTCTTCTCTATGTGGCCAAATTAGGTGAAATAAAGTGTAAATGAATGTATTAACCAATATCTAGGAGTCTAATCTAGGTATAAACTAATGTAAGTTAGGGATATGTTCCAACACCCCCCCTTAAGCCTAACTGTAATGACAAAAAAATTGAGTCCCGACAACTTGGCCATTTTAGGTACTCATTACATAAAATAATTCCTCATGAAAAGAGGAAAGAGGGAAAACCTCATGGGAAACCCCCCCCCAAAAAAAAGAGGAAAAAAAATGCTGAGTGGCCAAAAGTGACCTACTCAGTTGTCTCCACCACTCCAAGCATAACTCTCAGTTCTGAAAATTTATTTTCAGTGAAGGACTTGGTGAAGATGTCTGCAACCTCAGAGTGTGACTTTGGATCTGAACCAAGTGACATATAGAAATGTATGGGCAGAAAAGTTTATGTGGCATCCAGGGCTTGAGGATCCCAAAAAAACTGTGATCTAGTCCTTCTTGTATCTGCAGGATCACCGACTAGTTCACCTGCATCTTGCAGGGTTTTCTCTGCCCAAGTTGGAAACTGAGTTGGAGCAGCCATGAAATTCTTCTCATCCTCTATATCATACCTAAAATGATTCTTTTATGTCTGTTTTGAAGTGCTCGAAGAAGTTTCTAACTCCTCCTCATCAGTGACAACAAGCGGTTTCTCGGCAGGGTCTTCTGAAAATTCATGCAGTGATTATTCTTCAAACTTCACACATCGAGCTAGAATGAACTTTTTAGTGTGAGAGTCCAGAAATCTATATCCTTTGACACCTTCAGGATATCCAAAAAATATTCATTCAACACTTTGAGGCTCCAAAGCCTTCCTCTTATCTGTTGGAATGTGAGCCCATGCTCGTGAACCAAAAATACGAAAGTGCGACACTTTCGGTTTCTAATTGGTCCAACATTCAAAAGGAGTGGTGCCTTTGAGTGATTTGTGAGGAACTCAGTTCTGAATGTATTCTACACAATTAATAGCTTCATCCCACATCTTGGGAGCTAATGATTTCGACTGTAGCATACAATTTTCCATCTCTTTTAAGGACCATTTTTTCCTCTCCGCAACATCGTTCTGCTGTGGTGTATATGGCACTGTGTGTTGTAGTTGTATACTGATTGAAGGCTGCGGGAATGGGCCTATAATGTCATTATGAATCATACCAAGTGGTGAATAATCTCTCTATGCCTTCCCTTTGTCAAACTTTTTCTCTAGATGCTTGCCAAGAATGCATCCTTGACATACACCGCTTGTGAATTTAATAGCTGGCAATCCCTCTACCATGTTTTCCTTGCTGAGTTGATGCAAGTACTTATAATTTAGATGGCCAAATATTTCATGCAATAACCTACTGATATGATTATATTGTGACAAAAATACAGTACTAATATATTTAGGAACAAAGTGGGAGAATAAATACAAACGAGAACCGTGATTTGCAATTCCATGTGCAAGCTGTGAGCCTGTGGAAATGTCGGTAATCACTCCGGAGGCCGGAGTGAACTCCACCTTCTTTCTAGAGCTGGAATGAGTGATCTGATGTATTGAGAGAATATTTACAAACAACGAGGATACATGAAGCACATTTTTGAAACAACCCCCTTCAAGATCAACAATTCCTTCTCCGCACACCTTTGCGGGTGTGGCATCTCCCAAGTAAATTGGGGATTTGGTGCTTTCTTCGATGGAGGAAAATTCATATTTTGATGCAACCATATGGTTCGATGCACCTGAATCAAGGATCCAAGATGATGGAGTGGATGTTACAACCATTAAATCATGACCATCACGTGCTCTCCCTCCCGTTCCGTTATCATCTTTCTTCTTTGCATTTTCGGGCACCGTGAGATTGTGCTGCTGCAATTACTTAGCCATCTCATTGATAGTCTTTCTCATGAAATTTTATTTGGGATGAAAAAATTTGGAACAGTATCTGAAAAGTGTTATTTCTTTCTTCTTCTTCTTACCCTTAGGATCATAAGATTTCTCTAAAGATTGTGTGAATCTCTCCTTCTTCGATTCAGGAAATTTACATGTTCCTTTTTCCTTGTCTTTTCCACTGCTCTTTGGAGCATTAGTAGCTGCAAGTGCTTGGTTCTTGAAAAACTTGATGGCACCCATTTGGACTAACTTATATTTCTCTTGAGTCAATGCTGCAATGAAATCATTCAATGGAGGCATTTTCTGTTTTTCCTAAGTCAATTTAGATGCTTGAAAAGACGACACAAATACGGAATATCCAGGGCCTAGTTTTGAGAGAATTGAAAGGATGAGTTGTTTTTCCCCTTTCGTGACTCCACATGAATTAAGTTCAACGAGGATGTATTTAAACTTGGAGAAGAATTCTTTCAGGTTGCTAAAATGAATTGGACTTAGGGATATGAGTTCATTCTCCAGTTGATGCACTCTCATTGCATCCTGCTTGCCGAATAGTCCTTCCAATGTGGTCCAGATCACATCGGGAGTAGTGGCTCCACTGACATGAAAGAGGATATCTATGGAAATTGATAGGCATATCATCCCAATTGATTCATACAATTTATTGAAATACTTTATCTTCTCCGTTGCAGCAGTCGGTTCTTTCTCCGTTCCCATTGTTACCTGGTAAAGCCCTTTGCTTCAGAGGAGTAGAGAGATCTCAGTCTTCCATTCGAAGTAATTGAAAGGATTTAGAATGAGTTTTGTGGGCTGAGAGAGATGATCCATTGCTGATTTATTTGCCTCCTGATGATCTATACATGCAAATAAAACCATGTACAATCCACTAGATTCAATCTAGCTCTAATACCATGTAGAATTCCTGCAGAAACCCCGATAGATCTAGAATTATAGTTAAATTGAACACAAACAAGTTGCTGATATTCAAGAGATGAGAGAAAGTTTTTTCTCCATAAATAAGAGAATTATATTAATAAAAAATGAATATACATGAGCAACCATCCTCAAAAAAGAAGAGAGGAGGTGAATATATAGAATTTCCAACATCGAAATTCTAGTCAAAAAAAGCTAGAAATAGCTAAAATAGGTGTCATAAGATAAGGGAGACCACATAGTTCGACCTAGACCACTAAAGATACATGTAACACACTCATTAATGTCCACAAGAGTTAAGTGATGTGCATTATCTCACTTAATCTCACTTAACTGACAAGAGAAGCAGTGCCAACTCACTTAACTGACCCGAAATAGTAGTTACTAATAATAGTAACGACAAAAATCATTAATTAAGGAATAAATCTCTCACTCAAAGAGGAGGTGCACATTCCCTAATAATATTTGAGTTTTTGCATGGGGGAGTTGGAATAAATCATGAATAAATCAAGAAAATCAAGAATAAATCGAGAAAATCAAGAAAAATCAAGAAAATCAAGAACCAGGAGTTGAGTCTTGATCTAAAATTAGCAGTTTTCCCTAAAATCTAGAGGTGAGGCGCCCTTCTTCTCTATGTGGTCAAATTAGGTGAAATAAAGTGTAAATGAATGTATTAACCAAGATCTAGGAGTCTAATCTAGGTATAAACTAATGTAAGTTAGGGATATGCTCCAACAAAGGGATCAATCTCCAAAACAACAAAACTAGAAACATATCCAAAAATTTATGCAGAAACCATTAAAGGGGATGGGAAGGTCTACAAAAAAAATTATAGGGACACTCCTCCACCAAGAAGATTCATATTTCAGAATCAACAATTGAAAGAAACATATAGACCTCAGGAAGAAGAAGGATTCATAAGAGTACCTCCTTTCAGAAGATCTTCAACTCCCAGGTATCAAACTTTATTTTTTGGTTTATGTTATGCATGTAATAATTTTGGACATAAAATGAATATTCATTCAATCCATTATATATAAATATATATACTTCAACAAATTCAACTACACTTCTTCTCACCATTCCTTCTTGTTTATATAGTCTTCCAACTAGTGTGAATTTGAATCATTGTGTCTTTTGATATTTGAACCATTGCACCTTTTCATTTAAAATGATAATATTAATCTTCAATTAATATCATTTTTCCTTTTATCCTTTATTCATAATACTCATGAATTAATTCTCTTTTAATCATGATTATGTGTCAGTTCTTTTGTCTTCATGAATTGATCACAGACATGGATCGACTCATCATACCATTCTCATGCTTCTGCTGCATTCTTTGTTCACTAATAGATCATATTTGATCTTTTATCGATTCTCTGTATTGTTCTAGTTTTAACTCTCCGTCGAATTAAAATTGTATGAAGCGCTTCCTTCAAACCATTTTCATATGATCATAGGTGTAGAACCAAGGGATTATCAATTTAAAGTGCTGCCTCATTTTACCCTTATTTCTCTATTCTATACGAATAAAAACAGTGACTAGATGTTAGGCCAAACGAGTGTTTGAGAACTTTATCAGAATCAACGATCACGATTTAATCTCCCGATGAGATGGATGACTATCGAGACTTCGGGACTTTTTCCTTTCAAATATTTTGATACGATTTCACCGAATAGATCGGATGGTTCACATTTATTTCATGGAATGAGATCAATGGTTAGATTCAATCCTTACACTTATCCTTTCACTACTTGATCCGATAGCTGGGCCTTAATCAAGCATTGATATGGATGGCCACCATTTACTTTAGAACTTCAGCTATTTCAACTTACACTATCCTTCCACTGTATTTTGATCAATGATTGAGAATGCACCCGAAGTGTTATTTAGATCGGACGAATCATGTCGCATTCGGGACTTCACGAATTTGAGCATTTTCTGGTGGTGAAACTCCCGAAGTAAAACTCTCGGAGTGACGTAACTTGTTGACGTCACTTGAAGATGTGGAAGGGGTCGAGTAGATGCCACCTATCACTCATATTCATGATTTACATATACCTGAAATGTTGATTTCAACTTGACACTTGTCATTATATGACTGTGCCACATGTCCTTGTTGAAGTGTTCTGCTGACATGGTCTGCCACATGTCCTTGCTGACGTGTTCTGCTGGCATGGTCTACCACATGTCCTTGTTGATGTGGTCTACCACATGTCCTTGTTGACGTGGTCTGCCACAAGTCCTTGTTGACGTGGTTTGCTGACATGGATTGTAGTGATCTAATGGTCAGAATAGTATCCAAAATGTATCTCAAATTGATGGCTGAGAGTTACTTCAGATTTTTGGCTTTCAGGACTTCGGATAATTAGATCTCTTGACTTCAAAATACTTCCAAAGTGACATTCCTTGAAGTGTAACTTCCTCACAAATTTTAACCTGAAACGAATTTTGGTCATTGATCATGGTTTTAGATTGTCGGCTTGATCTATCTGTGATATTGTTTTGCCTTGGATTCAATCCAACAAACCTTCTTCTAGCTTATACTGTCCTTCTACTTTAGAATTATCCAATGGTTTTTTGAGTATTTGGATATTCGAATTCACAGTCCTTTTACCTCGCTTATCCTATACTTCCACTTAATGTGATCCGATGGGTGACAGAAATTCGGGTAATCAAGATCTCAGATCTCAGCCCTTGCTTATGCTATCCTTCACTCAAAAGTGATGTGACGATTGATGACTTAATCCGACTTAATCTGATCATTTTTTGTATCAACCACAGTCATCGTTGAGTTTATGAGATCTGACGATCTAGACCAATTGAGGGATTGGAGCTAGCGAGTCCTTTAATTCTCCCTTTTCTCTCCACAATTCATCCATGTTGTTGATCTAGCGCTTGCAAATCTGACAGTCAAAACTTGATCTGATCATTGACCAATTCTTGAAATATCCTTAAGCCCATGGTCACTCATATGACCGACGCCCATTATGTGAGACGATCAACACCGTCAATTTCTTAATCAAAAGGTTGTTGAGATTTCTCACCTTTTCCTGTGCATTGATTTAGTTCTTAGTCTTTCCATCGATCCCAACAACATTTCTATAATGCACTAATCCTTCTGAGCTTTGATCTTCATTTTCTAACCCTCCTGAGATTTAATCTCTGCATATTGTTTGACATTTTCTGCTATCTGTTACACTGCATATATTTGTCATGAACTCTGCATATTGCTATACATTCTCTGCTAACTATTGTACTGTTGACATCAATGAAAATTTCATATATGATAACTCAACAATGACAATTCATCATAACAACTTATCATCACATCATAATGACATCAATGACAACATATCACTGACAATATGTCCAACAATCTCCCCCTTTGTCATTGAGGGAAACACACTAACTTCATACACAAATCCCCCTGTGATGATGCTTTCCTCCTATGAAGTTACTCTCCCCCTTTGACATCAATGTAAAATGGTTCCTCCCCTTATAATCAACATATGTTTGTCTACATGTTGTTGACCACAATATGAACTTGCGTAACTCCCCCTAGAATCATGTTATGCCTACAATAACTGAATGACTCCCCCTGTCAATATGCTCTCTCTCTACTTCTGACTACTCTCCCCCTTTGTTTTTGAAAGGGTAGCTCTTCCTGAAAAGGACTCTTCCCCTGTTAATTTACTAACTTCTTATCTCAGTTTATTGGGATTTTTGTGTTCAAATAAGTAGTCTTCTTGATACCAATTTTGTAGTGATCAAGTATTTTCAAAACTTAATCTAATTACTTTCTTATTTAATAACCAAAATATTCCTCCTGAGTTTTTTCTTACTTTCCTTTGTCAAATAGAAAAAGAGTATGAATCTTACTGATATTTTTGATCTGCTTCTTATTCGTCTTTGATATTTCACAGGAATATCAATTGAGTAATTATACCAATTGATTTAAATACCAATTTGGTTATCAATTGATCTTTGTTGAATGATACTCCTTGAACTTATCTGCTACCTTTATTTTTTATTCTTCTTGTATTGTACAACTAACCCTACCAATGATTTTTCTTTTGAACACTAATCTATAAATAGTCAAGATTTTCCATATGTTAATTTAGAAAGTCTTTGGCATAGTCCTTTGACTTTGTAAAAACCAATTTAAACTTCTTTTTGTATATATATATATATATATATATATATATTTTTTTTTTTTTTCTTTTGTTAACAACTTATGACATCATCAAAATTTGATATTGTCCCATATTCTTCTATAGGTACTTCCTTTTCTTGAACTTGATTTATTTCATATTGAATTTCACATTCTTTATTAGGAACTTCACCCATCATTTTCTTATTATTAATTTCTTCATTTTTAGGTGTAATAACATCTTTCTTTCTTTCCCCTTCATATTTTCTTCTCCATATATTTCTGTGAGATATTCTACTTTTTGGATCGTCTCTTTCTAATTGTGTTTTTGGAGATTTGTCATCTCCTTTTTTGTTGCAACTTTTATTAGGTTTTGTCACTGACTTGAATGACTTATTCAAATATTGACTTTTTGTATTCTTGTAGTTTTGGGATTTGTGCCCAAACCTATCAAATTTCTAACATCTCATTGTATGACAAAATTTTGCTATGTGCCCAACAAAATTACAACTCCAACATGTGATTGACTTTTTGGATTTTCTTGTATATCCTTCCTCTAGTTTCTTCTAGTCCATTGCTTTATGGCCAAAGCTATGACAAGAAAAGAAATATCCATTGAAGGTGTTTCCAATCTTGATTTTATTTTGTCTTGAAGGATTTGTCATTTGATTTTCTTCATCCTTTTTACTTCTATAGTTGTCTTCCTTAACAAATTTCATGACTTGTAATTTCTTTGCACTCGCACTTTTTCCTTTTAAGAAGGATGATCCTTTCTCATGTTTGCAAATGGTGCTCCATTTTTTATTGTCTTCTTTCTTATTGTATCCAAGACCAGTTTTGTCATCATCTGATCTTTGGATATTCCAAATCTTATCTAGGATAGCTGAGCTATTCTGGAAATTAACAATCTTATTTGTCTTTTCATTCATCTTTTTGAGATTTATTATTTCTAACTTCATTATTTGACATAATTCTTCCTTTTTAGTCAACTGAATCTTCAAGGATTCTTCTACTTATTTAGCATGTTCAAGTTGAGTCTTTAGATTGATGATTATTTCTTTTTTCTCATCCAAGACTTCTTTGGATTTAATAGTTTTTTCATATGTCTTCAATTCTTCCATATCTTTTGTTAGATTAAAAACTTTAGTTTTCAATATTTTGATTTCTTCCTCGTATTCTAGCTGAATCCTTTTTAGGTTGATGGCTTCTAATTCAAACATTTGGCATGATTCTTACATTTTAGTTATTTGGATGTTCTGGGCTTCTTTCTTTTTCTTAGATTCTTCAATTTGAGTCATCATATCTGCAATAGTACTTTCAATTATCTTTTTGAAATTGATGATTTCCAATTCCAACATGTGGTAAGATTTTTCTTTCCTTGTTAACTGGATCTTTAGGTCTTCTTTACTTTCTTTAATTTCCTCAAGTTGAGTGTTTGACTTCTCAACCACCTTTCCAAGATTCACAACTTCTGCTTCCATCTTATGACATGATTCTTCCCTTTTGTTCAACTGGTTCCTCACTACCTCCTCTCTTATTTTGGCTTCTTCAAGTTGGGTTTTCAGATTGACACTGCTTTCTCTTAGTTATTTTAGATCTGCAAGGTTTATGTTAAATTCATCATATTCCTTCTTTTCTTCTTTTTCTGATTGATTTCATTCTTCAATTTCTCAATCTCCTCTTCTTTTTCTTCTAACTGAAAATTTTTCTCAGATATGATTTTTTCATTGTCTTTGAGCATTTACTTTATTTCCATGATATGATTTTGACTCTTTTCAATAAATTATTTAATGTATTCATGAAGAAAACTATAGTCTAAATCATTATGATCAAAGTGGTATAAATAAAGACTCCAATCAACTTTTTGTTTGGCCTTTGATAGTTCTTCTTCTACTTCATCCATGGGATAAATGTTAACATAACATTCTTCTGATTCTTTTAGTACT
>ML785696.1:754762-764944 GCA_009831015.1 Picea engelmannii | reverse complement strand
TTGTACTTGAACATTTAAGTGGGGTAAAAGGAGGTTGCCCCCTCGAAGAGGCTTATTATCTGAAATTATCTCTTTTTCAAGGCGTTGAGTACTTTTCCTGAGGTTTTTATATGCTATATTGATGTTTGGTTCTTAACATCTTTTCTTTACATCTCAAAAGATCAATGGATGTGACAAAGGTATGCCAGTGTCTCTATTAAAAAATAGATGGCATGGTTTGCTTGCAGTGTTGAAACAATTTGTGACATGTGAAGGTTATTTTGGTTTTGTGTTTCTTTATCACCTACGTCTGCTCATGAATTTCATAGCGTTTCCTTTAAACATGCCTTATTACCTGTGGAGAAGCCTGTATAAAATGGCTAAGAGGTATAAAAAGCAACTCTTGGATTCAAGCCTTTTCCACCATGGTTTGATAAAAATTATGCTTACACATCAATTGAAGTTGCATAATGATGACTGAGACTCTTTTTTAACCCGAAATGGTTTCCCTAACTTCAACGTTGCAGAGGTTGACCAACCCATGATTGAGGAAACTATAGTCTACCCTACACCATTCCCTTCATCTACCCAGGCCTGTGTTACAACCACCCACAGTAATCCTTTACCCGATCTAAAAGTTACTGATCAGACCCATGAGCAAGATGTACAACCTAACGTCTATGTCAAAAATGAAAACAGACCTATGGGCAAGTCGTCTAAAGGCGATATTGATTTGGGTTTTAAAAATAAGAGAGTTGGAAGGTTGATTTCAAGGAATCTGTGAAACAAATCAAACCCTCATGTGAGCTCGATCAAGATGATCGAGATCCATGAAAGTTCAGATTCCGAGATTGATAGATTTCTTTCTAAAGAAGACCCTCTTTCTTTCCAAACAGACCTCGATCAATATTACAACTTCGTCGATAATCTACCACCTTGTATGAAACATAGTGAAGGGTTTCCAGGTATTAAGTTGGGTAACAAATCTACAGTCCATGTTGGGGACGTTCCGGTGCACAACCATGGGTATTCTCAAGTGACTATCGCACAGTCACAGTGTGAAACTTTCCTATTCTGGATTGACAAGTATTACACCGATATACCTATTTTACAGTCACAGATCAAAGCCCTTAATGACCAAGTCAACCCATTAACAAATGAAAATCGTAGGCTCCATTCTGTCATTCAAAGACAAGGGAAACACATGAAAACTACAGGGAATGTCATATTAAAAAATGTTGAGACCGCAACAACAATAATAAATTCTGAGATCATGTGATATGATTTGATTTTACAGTTAGAGGTAAGATTTCCTTTTGTCTTAAAATAGTGTTATATTTTGTTCATTAAATAAGTTAGATTATTTTGTTTATTGAATAGATTATATTTCATTTTTAAAACAGACTAGCTAAAGAATCAACAGATTTTGTAGACAGTCTATTCTAATTTGAAATTTGTAAAATTGTGGTTAAATATGTATCTAAGTTTCTCTATTTTATCTCATCTTTTTAGGATATCTAGGAGTTCATGGTGACCAAGTGATCTGAAACATTTTTGGGGCTTGTTAGCCATATCTATGATCCATTTTTGTATAAACAGGAATAAACCATTTTTAGCTTTAGAAGATTTAGTATGATCTGGGTGGTTATATTCCCCCTCTATTTTTGTAAGCAATAGATGATTGTATCTTATCTCAGAAGATAAGACAATTACTTTTCTGAAGGCTTGAAAAACTCATTATTTTTTGTAATCAAACATCTTGGCATGGGGCTGAAGGTGGACATCTTATACACGAATTTGGACAGAACATATGTTTACATTTCTGCTTTAGCTATCTACAAATGTTGTTTTCATCTATGGTTTGTTTATCTTGATAATTCGATAATTGTTGATAGATTTTGTCTTCACAAATTATTATCTCTTCAAGATAATTTCTTTTAAGATAGTCCAAAAATTTGTAAAGAACCTCCTCGTTAATTCGACAAACCTATTATAACAAGTGCAATTTTTTTAATTTTTTTTTAAAGTGTGTGTGCATGTGTACAGGGGAAACAAACACATTCGACTCTGCGTCGCCACCCGACGATGAACAAGATGCAAACCCGATGAACAAAACAAGACAACATGAGACGCACAACAAGTAACTGCATGCATTTTAACGATGATCAATCATCAATAAGTAAGACTGACTACCCACCCGTCCTACCCGGCAATGGTTAGGACCTCCAAGATACATAAGCAACACTCAAGCCCAGGTTCCCATCGATTTTAACCATTTAAGGTCTCAGGGATGGCGACTGTTATGAGGAACATGGAGGTGTCTACATCCCACCTGACACAAGAAGACCATGCAATGAAATTAATACAACCAAGCACAACAATAGTTAAATGAGCAACCACGTCCTCTACGGAAGGCACAAGACAAAAGGGCTCAGATAACGACCAACCAATATTAAGACAAGGAATTTTCTATGACTCAACTGTGATTGATTACAGATGAAATACTCCATTTAAATTTCATTAACCGACGAGTATCTTAAACATAAGGTAAATCCAATTAATCTCAATTCCCCATTTATTAAGTCATAAAATCTTATTGTACTTAGTTCAAGGACATTACAATTGCATGCTATCACTAATAGTAAAAAATGATAATAGCATCACCATGAAATGATGCCCATAATACCTTTTATATCACAATGACTTGCAATAATCACAATCATATTGCATTTTATGTGTTAACCATAATAATAAACTGCGATATCATTACCATAATGATGAACACATTAACATTTAATTTATCATGAATATTGGCATTGACATAAAACATTACACCACATTACCTTAACATTGCATTACAATACATTACCTTACATTAACCTTCCATTACATTACAATGCATTGCAATACATTACATTAACATTACATTAACAATTCATTACATTACAATAACTTTGCCATAAATTACAATTACATTACATCTAATATGTTATCAAATAACAATAAAACTGCACTAACATTAACATATATGTTAACCATATTACATTTTATATTACAACCCTTGCAAATAAATAACAATCACTTTACATCCTCTATGTTATCAACAGCAATAAGATTTACACTTATTTTATTTTTCCACCACACTACATTTACCTTACAACACGTTACTTGATAGTAATAATACATTCACCTATTATAACAACCATATATGTTTTTCCATAACCATCACATTCTCATCTTTAATTTTTATTACCATAAAACAATTCTACATTACATTTTATAACATGAAAACCTTGCGATAAAATAACCATCACAATACATTGCAACAACATTTCATTTACCTATTTAATAACAATATAAAGGTTTGCCAAATGCCATCGCTTTCTAATTTTACTATATCCTTACAGTAGCCTTACCAAACAGAACCGTAGTGTTGCCTTTGTATGTTATTAACAACCTTGGAAATGAGCGGCCGGACAAGTCTGCCAAGAAAAGGTTAAAATCGACAACTGCCAACAATAACTATCAGCGTTTGTGCATGTCAGAAATCAAAGGGGAAACCTAAGAGTGCATGCAGAAAAAAATCAAGAAATCAAGGCAGCTGTCAAAAAGGCAAATTTCAGGAATCATACTCAATTCGGCAAAGGGAAAATTTTTATCTCAGTCAACCTAGAAATCCAAAATGCAGAACAGACGTTGCCAGGAAATCATGGGCACTGCAGTGATTTGTAACGCAAAACTCAGAGATCTATGTGGTCGAAACCGTGTGGGTATCCACCCCCAAATCGCATAGGAAACACCAACGCACTTGTAGAGAAATAAAACACAAAAACTCAGTGATTAGGTGGTCGAAAATCGTGTGGGTATCCTCCACCAATTCGCCAAGAGATACCACCCCAAAACGCAGAGATAAAACAAAAAAAACGTAGAGAGTTTGTGGTTGAAACGCGTGGGTATCCTCCCCAATCGCAGAGAATACAAACAAAAGACCATTTGCAAATTTTAAGAGCGTGAATCCGTGTGGGTATTCTCCCCATCGCCAAGGATACAAACAACAACAATATGCAGAGTTTATGTGTGCAAATCTGTGGGGGTATCCTCCCCATTGCTGAGAATACAAACAACAAAAATTTGTAGAGAAAGGTGTTGAATACCATGGGTAACCTCCAACGAGTTATAACACAATAATTGCAGAGAAATACCAACAAAAGGGTGCAGAGATGGGTGTTGAATCGAGTGGGATTCATCCACAGAAATGCATGGAAAAGAAAACCAAAAATAAAACTCAGAAAAGTAACGCAAGGATTCCATTTCTACAGAGATTTCAATTTCTACAACTTCGGCAATCCTTTCCACATCTGCCCTCAAGGCCCAAATAAATAAAAGAAAACACAGATTCAAAGGTAAACGTCGGTACAATCACAGGGATAAGAAAATTATCCATTGCTCCTACATGAAATCGTGCTACAGTATTGGCTGTGTGAAAATTTAATTGAAGTTTAAGGAACTCTAAATGTAACCATGCTAGATTTAAATTACCACGCTTGTTATTATGATCGCTTCCTTAGCCAAAAATTTAGAAGTACTAATGTGGTAATGCAACTATGAAATTTTAAATGTTTTAAAAGCAGGGAATGCAAAAATCGCCTTTACATAACAATCACATTGTTCAATTTTTACCATTTAAGTGATGAGGACACCAGTCAAACAATAAACTAGGCTAGGGAAAAATAAAAAGGGTTCGTTATCTATCTAAACATACAATACATTTACCATCGATATTCTTATCCCAGCATAAGTCATATTGTAATCTACTCTACTAAATAAAGAACATACCATTGCCTTATCTCCCGCTTCGAAGGACGTCCGCGCGCTCCGTGCCGCTCCCGCTTGCCAACCATCGAGACCTCACCTGTACCACCCAGCCAATCGCTAGGGGTACTTTGCTTCCCCCTTAGCCCCCCAAGCCACAAAGGGGCCACACACTATCCAGATGGTACGTCTAGCTCCGAGCTTGCCTCGCAAGGCCGAGCTACCACTCCTATCCGAGATGGGAAATCCCAACTCCTCACAAGTAAATCAGTCAAGTCACAATTTGACAGCATAACGTTACGCTAACAGCTGATCCCCCTTTCTTCCTTCTCTTCCCTTTCTTTTATAGAGTTTTTAGAACTTCCATCTTTGCCTAAATCACATTTAAATTAAGTTTTAAAAATCTTCTAAATATTCTCCTTCGCACAAGTGTCATCCATCCCCCTCTTTCCTCCAATAATTATTTTCTTTAAATTAAAAATTGTCTCATTTCCCTCACCCACCTAGAGTTGCTCCTAAATTTACTCCTAGGTGTTCCTAGATTCCCTTACAGGTTTAAATACTTTCCCTAAAAAGAAGTTGCTCATTTAGTTGAAATTAGAAGGTTCTTAATTGCAGATTCTTTACTATGTTGACCTCGTTTTTTACCATAAGTTCACCTCTTTCCCTTATTATGTTTCCCCCATTCCTTAGTTTCCTAATTTTTATTATTCCCTTCTTTCCCCTTTTTATTTGAGCAAAAATGGCAGTTGCGCTATTTACTTATTTCCTTTTATTATTAATTTAATATCTTTTTACACTTTCACAAGTTAAATAATTTATTTCTTCTTTACCTTTGATATCCACAGATTTTAATTAAGTTCTTACTCTCTTCATTTTACCCAAAAATTTATGAAGTCCACAACTATTACTTAAGTGTTTTTTTGTTTAAAATTTATCATTTTATTTTTATAAGGTATTTTTCTTAAGGGTAGACAAAATTTTACCCCTAGCGAAGTTTTAGACTTAGGACTTAGATTCTGAACTAGGCGACATTTTAGTTAGCGAAGTTGTTTTTTAAAATTTCTTAATGAGATATTAGTCTTAGGCCATCTAGGTTTTTTCCTTTAACATCATCAATGCGACGTGCCCTTCAGGACGCATTACGTGCTCCAAGGGTGCCACTCGCCTCTAGTGTTTCTTTTGCACGACGTGCCCTTCAGGACGCACCACGTGCTCCAAGGGTGCCACTTGCCTCATTTGTTTCTTTTGCACGACGTGCCCTTCAGGATGCACCACGTGCTCCAAGGGTGCCACTCACCTCGTTTGTTTCTTTTGCGCGACGTGCCCTTCAGGATGCACCATGTGCTCCAAGGGTGACACTCACTTCTTGACTAATTGGTAGACATCAATAACCCCTGGAGTCAACACTCCTCCAAGTGAACTTGTGGGAGACTAAGGGCTTCTAAGGAATAAGGCCCCCGCCTTATTGCATGCTCCTTAGAATCATCGTGAGTGATTGTCGTAGTCTTCCCTCATGGCATCATGGGTCCTCTTGAACTAGGTAATCATTAACCTATAGTTAGAGCCACGGTTGGAGTGCTAGTAGGCTGTGGCAGGGCTACTGTCCACACCTCTCCCTCAACCTCTTTGGTAGTCGTGTGTGGCGCCCCTTTACTCCATATGTGAGTTTGGTTGGCAAGCTATCGTCAGCCTGCATCATCAACAATCATGTCAAAACATGTCCACATCATATCATCTGATCAAATGTACTAAAATCACAGTAAAACAATCAAACCCCAATAGCACACTCCCTGACTTGATCCGGTGTCCAAGGGGTTCCGTCGATGCCTCTGCATCCTCAAGGTCCAAAACCCTACACACTTAGTAAAACTGAGTCAATGGCACCTGTCTATGTCAAATGCAGTAAAACATCATGTCATCTACCATAACGCATCATAATCAAGGGCAAATGTTTTAATATCATAATAGTCTGGATCACTTGCGAGCAAGTGTCCTCAAAGAATAAGTTTTCTCAGTGCGCCAGAGTGGGATGTTACGTAGTGACAAGGAATGTCATATTAAAAAATGTTGAGACTGCAACAACAATAATAAATTATGAGATCATGTGATATGATTTGATTTTACAGTTAGAGGTAAGATTTCCTTTTGTCTTAAAATAGTGTTATATTTTGTTCATTAAATAAATTAGATTATTTTGTTTATTGAATAGATTAGATTTCATTTTTAAAACAGACTAGCTAAAGAATCAACAGATTCTGTAGCCAGTCTATTCTAATTCGAAATTTGCAAAATTGTGGTTAAATATGTATCTAAGTTTCTCTATTTTATCTTATCTTTTCAGGATATCTAGGAGTTCATGGTGACCAAGTGATCTGAAACATTTTTGGGGCTTGTTAGCCATATCTATGATCTAGTTTTGTATAAATAGGAATAAACCTTTTTTAGCTTTAGAAGATTTAGTATGATCTGGGTGGTTATATCCCCCCTCTATTTTTGTAAGCAATAGATGATTGTATCTTATCTCAGAAGATAAGACAATTACTTTTCTGAAGGCTTTAAAAACTCATTATTTTTTCTAATCAAACATCTTGGCCTGGGGCTGAAGGTGGACAACTTATACACGAATTTGGACAGAACATATGTTTACATTTCTTCTTTAGCTATCTGTAAATGTTGTTTTCATCTATGGTTTGTTTATCTTGATAATTCGATAATTGTTGATATCTTTTGTCTTCACAAATTATTATCTCGTCAAGATAATTTCTTTTAATATAGTCCACAAATTGATGCTTCAGTTATTAAAAAATAGTGATCGCTCATTCAATTCAAATGATAAGGTTTATCTTTAATTTCGATAAGGTTTTCCTTTTAAATAAGGTTTTCCTTTCAAATATTTCGATATGATTTCGCCGAATAGATCGGATGGTTCACATTTATTTCACGGAACCAGATCAATGGTTAGATTCAATCCTTACACTTATCCTTTCACTACTTGATCCGATAGCTGGGCCTTAATCAAGCATTGATATGGATGGCCACCATTTACTTCAGAACTTCAGCTATTTCAACTTACACTATCCTTCCACTGTATTTTCATGAATGATTGAGAATGCACCTGAAGTGTTATTTAGATCGGACAAACCATGTCGCATTCGGGACTTCGCGAATTTGAGCATTTGTTGGTGGTGAAACTCTCGAAGTAAAACTCTCGGAGTGACGTAACTTTTTGACGTCACTTGAAGATGTGGAAGGGGTCAAGTAGATGCCACGTATCACTCAGATTCATGATTTACATATACCTGAAATGTCGATTTCAACTTGACACTTGTCATTATATGACTGTGCCACATGTCCTTGTTGAAGTGTTCTGCTGACATGGTCTACCACATGTCCTTGCTGACGTGTTCTACTGGCATGGTCTACCACATGTCCTTGTTGATGTGGTCTGCCACATGTCCTTGTTGATGTGGTTTTCTGACATGGATCATCGTGATCTAATGGTTAGAATAGTATCCAAAATGTATCTCAAATTGACAGCTGAGAGTTACTTCAGATTTTTGGCTTTCGGGACTTCGGATAATTCGATCTCTCGACTTCAAAATACTTCCAAAGTGAGATTCCCCAAAGTGTAACTTCCTCACAAATTTTAACCTGAAACGAATGTTGGTCATTGATCATGGTTTTAGGTTGTTGGCTTGATCTATCTGTGATATTGTTTCGCCTTGGATTCAATCCAACAACTCTTCTTCTAGCTTATCCTATCCTTCCACTTTAGAATTATCCAATGGTTTTTTGAGTATTTGGATATTCGAATTCGCAGTCCTTTTACCTCGCTTATCCTATACTTCCACTTAATGTGATCCGATGGGTGACAAAAATTCGGGTAATCAAGATCTCAGATCTCAGCCCTTGCTTATGTTATCCTTCACTCAAAAGTGATGTGACGATTGATGACTTAATCCGACTTAATCTGATCGTTTGTTATATCAACCACAATCGTCATTGAGTTTATGAGATTTGACGATCTAGACCAATTGAGGGATTGGAGCTAGCGAGTCCTTTAATTCTCCTTTTTCTCTCCGCAATTCATCCATGTTGTTGATCTAGCGCTTGCAAATATGACAGTCAAAACTTGATCTGATCATTGACAAATTCTTGAAATATCCTTAAGCCCATGGTCACACATATGACCGATGCCCGTTATGTGAGACGATCAACACCGTCAATTTCTTAATCAAACGGTTGCTGAGATTTCTCACCTTTTCTTGTGCATTGATTGAGTTCTTAGTCTTTCCATCGATCCCAACAACATTTCTATAATGCACTCTTCCTTCTGAGCTTTGATCTTCATTTTCTAACCCTCCTGAGATTTAATCTCTGCATATTGTTTGACATTTTCTGCTATCTGTTACACTGCATATATTTGTCATGAACTCTGCATATTGTTATACATTCTCTGCTAACTATTGTACTGTTGACATCAATGAAAATTTCATATATGATAACTCAACAATGACAATTCATCATACCAACTTATCATCACATCATAATGACATCAATGACAACATATCACTGACAATATGTCCAACAATCTCCCCCTTTGTCATTGAGGGAAACACACTAACTTCATACACAAACTTCCCCTGTGATGATGCTTTCCTCCTATGAAGTTACTCTCCCCCTTTGACATCAATGGAAAATGGTTGCTCCCCTTATAATCAACATATGTTTGTCTACATGTTGTTGACCAAAATATGAACTTGCGTAACTCCCCCTGGAATCATGTTATGCCTACAATAACTGAATGACTCCCCCTGTCAATATGCTCTCCCTCTACTTCTGACTACTCTCCCCCTTTGTTTTTGAAAGGGTAGCTCTTCCTGACAAGGTCTCTTCCCCTGTTAATTTACTAACTTCTTATCTCAGTTTATTGGGATTTTTGTGTTCAAATAAGTAGTCTTCTTGATACCAATTTTGTAGTGATCAAGTATTTTCAAAACTTAATCTAATTACTTTCTTATTTAATAACCAAAATATTCCTCCTGAGTTTTTTCTTACTTTCTTTTGTCAAATAGAACAAGAGTATAAATCTTACTGATATTTTTGACCTGCTTCTTATTCATCTTTGATATTTCACAGGAATATCAATTGAGGAATTATACCAATTGATTTAAATACCAATTTTGTTATCAATTGATCTTTGTTGAATGATACTCCTTGAACTTCTCTGCTACCTTTATTTTTTATTCTTCTTGTATTCTACAACTAACCCTACCAATGATTTTTCTTTTGACCACTAATCTATAAATAGTCAAGATTTTCCATATGTTAATTTAGAAACTCTTTGGCATAGTCCTTTGACTTTGTAAAAACCAATTTAAATTATAT
>ML785696.1:726948-753056 GCA_009831015.1 Picea engelmannii | reverse complement strand
GAAAACTATAGTCTAAATCATTATGATCAAAGTGGTATAAATAAAGACTCCAATCAACTTTTTGTTTGGCCTTTGATAGTTCTTCTTCTACTTCATCCATGGGATAAATGTTAACATAACATTCTTCTGATTCTTTTAGTACTTCTTTTATTTTATTGTCATGTGTCTTTAATTCTTCCATTTCTTATATTAGATTAGTAACTTTGGTTTTCAAAATTTTGATCTCTTCTTCTTTGTTTTCTAGCTAAAAATTTTGTCCATGCTTTTCATGGTTAGATTGATCTATATTTCAGTTTTGAAACTTTTGCGACTAGAGTTATGATAAGGTGGTTCTTTCGGATTCATTGCATCAGTTTTTTATTCGACGTTTCAGACCAAACAAATGTGGTCCATCATCAGGAAGAGTTTTAAGATATGAGGGAAATCTGAAAAATCATTAGGTGTATAAATATGAAAAGTTTTTTAGTAAAGAGTCGACTTAAAAATAAATAAGACCTAAGATATTACTAATCGATTATTAATCAAATATTACTAATCAGTTTCTAGAATCTGTCCTTGTGGTTAGTCTTGAGATCCAATTTTGACTGATCTTCCAACCATCATCTTTGTTTAGATTGTTTGGTTTCTTTTCGATTTCGATAGATTCCCTAAATTTTCTATTGTAATAGTGATCTACTTTAGCAAGAATTTTGACCTCTTCAATACAAATATGATGTTTTGTTTTATCCAAATGTTCTGCCAATGCCAAGGGACGAGTGCAATTGTTCTTGATATCAACAACATGTTCTTGAATTCTAATTCTAAAGGATCGACCTGTTTCCCCTATGTATTGTTTACCACATGAGCAGGGGATCATATAGACACCCTTTTGTTCAATGGGATCAATAGGGTATTTGACTGACCTAAGGGAATTCCTAATAGTGTTTATGGGTTTGAAAGTTTCCACAATATTTTTCTTCTTCAAAATCCTAGCAAGCTTGTCTGTTGTTCCTTGTATGTATGGTAAGAAAACTTTGGATACATCATTATTTGTTTGTGTCTTACTTCTAGGTATTTTAGAGGAATTTTGAAAGGCTCTAAGCACTTGATGTTTTTTATAGCCATTATCCTTGAAAACCTTGAAGAGGTGTTTTTTATCTTCATCAAGGTGCTCATCATCAGAGATTCTGAGGGCCCTAGTGGCTAGGGTGTTGATAACCCCTAATTTTTGGGTACAGTGATGATGGGATTCAACATCAAGATATTGTTTGGTGTGAATTTTCTTTCTATAGATTTCGTGGGATAAGGATCCATCGAGTATTTTTGTGACCTTGACATCCAGAAAGGGAATACTTCCTTTATCTTCAACCTCCATAGTGAATTTGATGTGACTGGATTGTTTATTGAGGTGATTTGCGAATTCATTTAATTTTTCATAACCATGGGGCCAAATAACAAAAGTATCGTCGAGAAACCTATTCCATTATTTGGGTTGAAAGGGTGAGTAAATAAGGGATTTTCTTTCCAACTCCTCCATGAATAAATTATCTATGATAGGAGAGAGGGGAGATCCCATAAAAACCCCACATGTTTGTTCATATATGTTTGACTGGAAACTAAAGAATGTGGATTTTAAACAAATTTCAACTAACTCAGCAGTACCTTGGTCAATGAATTTCTTGATGACCTCCAAATCTCCATCAATGGGAATCTTAGTAAAGAGAGAAACAACATCAAAATTAACAAGGGTGCCATCCTTTTCCAAATTGATATCTTTGATCTTATTTACAAAGAAAGTGGAATCTTTAAAAAAAGAGCTGGTATTGCCAACTAAGGGTTTGAGTTTATGAGGCAGATATTTTGCAAGTTGATAAGTAGGACTACCTATTGTGTTGACAATAGGTCTAAGAGGGGATTTTTCTTTATGAATCTTGGGAAGCCTGTAGATCCTTGGGGTGGAAGGGAAACTAACAAGCAATTTATTTTTGTCAACTCCATTTATGTTTCTTAATTTAATGGCATTAGAGACTTCCTTAGCAATCCTTTTTAGTGGATTTGTATTAAGTTTCTTATAACTCCCACTATTATTGATATGGTCTATCATTTTCTCAATGTAATTATCTTTGTTCATAATGACAATATGTTGGCAGCCCAACATTGTTTTTATTTTTTTATATCAAATAATGATCTATGTAAATGCCTAACTGGAGTCGTTCATTTTCCTGTTCTTCATAAGTGATTTACGAAACAACATTTGCAAGTTCTCAGTTTTTCCTAGTGTTTTATTTGTTTTCATGCTTCGTTCATGACTGAAAGAATGAAAACAAAGCATTAAAACTTATGACTGTGTTACCACTCTATTTGAAAGGTTTATGAAAGGAAAAATGGCTCCACAGTTTTTATTGAAGTCTTGTTCCTTGCTATGAAGTTTGTTCTCTTTGTTTTGACTCTTTGAATGTCAAACATGCTTATGGATTTTTATTTGTATCAACAAAGGACCTTTTAATTTAAGAATTGATATATTTTTGTAAGGTTCTTGGTCATATGTTCCCTTATCACTAGGTTTTGGTTTATAAGTTTCCCTCTCCCAAGCTTTAGGACCAAACCCACTTTGTTTCACATCATTTTTATGTTAATGCGCCTGGTCATGGCCTGCACTATGAGAGAGGTGGCAGTCTGATCACACTGATCCCATCATTTCGAATCTTGGTATTGGGATTTGCAACACCCCTCTCATTCATTTCAAACAATGCCTATCTTTTCGTTATGAATTTTTTTCTCATACGCCACAGACTGTTGATGATTTTTGGGCTTGGAGTATAGCTCTGGTCTCCTCTTACAAACCCTCCATACGCACTATTTGGGTGATTGCCTGTAGATGTTTAATGGATCTAGTTGTTAGGATCGAACCCAATGGCACTCAGACCTTGCTCCTATGCGACGATGCAAGGGAGGATCTCGAGGGTCACGGTTGGCTTGTTTTCCTTGAGAAATTCCAGGGCTTCAACTTATAGACTGCTCAGGAATTCGCCCTCTCATTTGACGGATGTTGAGCTAAGGTGGGGGACATTCAACTCGAAGTCACATAGGAATTTTTAAGCCAAGCAACAGGTCTCCCTGCCAGTGGGAAAAAGTGGTTCAAGAATGCTAGGGTAGAAGAGGTTCCATGGAGTCTTTTCTTTACATCTCAAAAGATCAATGGCTGTGACAAAGGTATGCCAGTGTCTCTATTAAAAAATAGATGGCATGGTTTGCTTGCAGTGTTGAAACAATTTGTGACATGTGAAGGCTGTTTTGGTTTTGTGTTTCTTTATCACCTGCGTCTGCTCATGAATTTCACAGGGTTTCCTTTAAACATGCCTTATTACCTGTGGAGAAGCCTGTATAAAATGGCTAAGAGGTATAAAAAGCAACGCTTGGATTCAAGCCTTTTCCACCATGGTTTGATAAAAATTATGCTTACACATCAATTGAAGTTGCATAATGATGACTGGGACTCTTTTTTAACCCGAAATCGTTTCGCTAACTTCAACGCTGTAGAGGTTGACCAACCCATGATTGAGGAAACTATAGTCTACCCTACAACATTCCCTTCATCTACCCAGGCCTGTGTTACGACCACCCACAGTAAGCCTTTACCCGATCCGAAAGTTATTGAGCAGACCCATGAGAAATATGTACAACCTAACGTCTTTGTCAAAAATGCAAACAGACCTATGGGCAAGTCATCTAAAGGAGATATTGATTTGGGTTTTAAAAATAAGAGAGATGGAAGGTTGATTTCAAGGAATCTGCGAAACAAATCAAACCCTCATGTGAGCTCGATGATCAAGATGATCAAGATCCATGAAAGTTCAGATTTCGAGATTGATAGATTTCTTGCTGAAGAAGACCCTCTTTCTTTCCAAACAGACCTCGATCAGTCTTACAACTTCATCGATAATCTACTGCCTTGTCTGAAACACAGTGAAGGGTTTCCAGGTATTAAGTTGGATAACAAATCTACAGTCCATGTTGGGGACATTCGGATGCACAACCATGGGTATTCTCAAGCGACTGTCGCACAGTCACAGTGTGAAACTTGCCTATTCTGGATTGACAAGTATTACACCAATATACCTATTTTACAGTCACAGATCAAAGCCCTTAATGACCAAGTCGACCCATTAACAAATGAAAATTGTAGGCTCCAGTATGTCATTCAAAGACAAGGGAAACACATGAAAACTACAGGGAATTTCATATTAAAAAATGTTGAGACCGCAACAACAATAATAAATTCTGAGATCATGTGATATGATTTGATTTTACAGTTAGAGGTAAGATTTCCTTTTGTCTTAAAATAGTGTTATATTTTGTTCATTAAATAAATTAGATTATTTTGTTTATTGAATAGATTAGATTTCATTTTTAAAACAGACTAGCTAAAGAATCAACAGATTCTGTAGCCAGTCTATTCTAATTTGAAATTTGTAAAATTGTGGTTAAATATGTATCTAAGTTTCTCTATTTTATCTTATCTTTTTAGGATATCTAGGAGTTCATGGTGACCAAGTGATCTAAAACATTTTTGGGGCTTGTTAGCCATATCTATGATCCATTTTTGTATAAACAGGAACAAACCTTTTTTAGCTTTAGAAGATTTAGTATGATCTGGGTGGTTATATTCCCCCTCTATTTTTGTAAACAATAGATGATTGTATCTTATCTCAGAAGATAAGACAATTACTTTTCTAAAGGCTTTAAAAACTCATTATTTTTTGTAATCAAACATCTTGGCATGGGGTTGAAGGTGGACAACTTATACACAAATTTGGACAGAACATATGTTTATATTTCTTCTTTAGCTATCTGCAAATGTTATTTTCGTCCATGGTTTGTTTATCTTGATAATTCGATAATTGTTGATAGCTTTTGTCTTCACAAATTATTATCTCGTCAAGATAATTTCTTTTAATATAGTCCACAAATTTGTAAAGAACCTCCTCGTTACGTCAACAAACCTATTATAACAAGTGCAATTTTTTATTTTTTTTTAAAGTGTGTGCGCACATGTACAAGGGAAAGAAACACATTCAAATCTGCGTCACCACCCGATGACAAACAAGACTCAAACCCAACAAAGACAACAAGACAACATGAGACACACAACAAGTAACTGCATGCATTTTAACGATGATCAATCATCAATAAGTAAGACTGACTACCCACCCGTCCTACCCTGCAATGGTTAGGACCTCCAAGATACATAAGCAACGCTCAAGCCCAAGTTCCCATCGATTTTAACCATTTAAGGTCTCAGGGCTGGCGAATTTTATGAGGAACATGGAGGTGTCTACATCCCACCCGACAGAAGAAGACCACGCAATGAAATTAATACAACCAAGCACAACAATAGTTAAATGAGAAACCATGTCCTCTACGAAAGGCGCAAGACAAAAGGACTCAGACAACGACCAACCAATATTAAGAAAAGGCATTTTCTATGACTCAACTGTGATTGATTACAGACCAAATACTCCATTTAAATTTCATTAACCGATGAGTACCTTAAACATAAGGTAAATCCAATTAATCTCAATTCCCCATTTATTAAGTCATAAAATCTTATTGTACTTAGTTCAAGGACATTACAATTGCATGCTGTCACTAATAGTAAAAAATGATAATAGCATCACCATGAAATGATGCCCATAATACCTTTTATATCACAATGACTTGCAATAATCACAATCATATTGCATTTTATGTGTTAACCATAATAATAAACTACGATATCATTACCATAATGATGAACACATTAACATTTACTTTATCATGAATATTGTCATTGACATAAAACATTACACCACATTACCTTAACATTGCATTACAATACATTACCTTACATTAACCTTCCATTACATTACAGTGCATTCCAATACATTACATTAACATTACATTAACATTACATTAACAATTCATTACATTACAATAACTTTGCCATAAATTACAATTACATTACATCTAATATGTTATCAAATAACAATAAAAATGCACTAACATTAACATATATGTTAACCATATTACATTTTATATTACAACCCTTGCAAATAAATAACAATCACTTTACATCCTCTATGTTATCAATAGCAATAAGATTTACACTTATTTTATTTTTCCACCACACTACATTTACCTTACAACACGTTAATTGACAGTAATAATACATTCACCTATTATAACAACCATATATGTTTTTCCATAACTATCACATTCTCATCTTTAATTTTTATTACCATAAAACAATTCTACATTACATTTTATAACATGAAAACCTTGCGATAAAA
Organism: Picea engelmannii; assembly: GCA_009831015.1. Classification (NCBI taxonomy): domain Eukaryota; kingdom Viridiplantae; phylum Streptophyta; class Pinopsida; order Pinales; family Pinaceae; genus Picea; species Picea engelmannii. Next base: position 746,748 of record ML785696.1, on the reverse strand, counting down.
TAACCATCACAATACATTGCAACAACATTTCATTTACCTATTTAATAACAATATAAAGGTTTGCCAAATGCAATCGCTTTCTAATTTTACTATATCCTTATAGTATCCTTACCAAACAGAACCGTAGCATTGCCTTTGTATGTTATTAACAACCCTAGAAATCAGCGGCCAAACCACTCTGCCAAGAAAAGGTTAAAATCGACAACTGGCAACAATAACTATCAGCGTGTGTGCATGTCATAAATCAAAGGGGAAACCTAAGAGCGCATGCAGAAAAAAATCACGAAATCAAGGCAGCTGTCGAAAAGGCAAATTTCAGGAATCATTCTCAATTCGGCAAAGGGAAAAATTTATCTCAGTCAACCTAGAAACCCAAAATGCAAAACAGACGTTGCCAGGAAGTTGTGGGCACTGCAGTGATTTGTAACCCAAAACTCAGAGATCTATGTGGTCGAAACCGTGTGGGTATCTGCCCCCAAATCACACAGGAAACACCAACGCACTTGTAGAGAAATAAAATACAAAAACTCGGTGATTAGGTGGTCGAAAACTGTGTGGGTATCCTCCACCAATTCGCCAAGAGATACCACCCCAAAACACAGAGATAAAAACAAAAAAATGCAAAGAGTTTGTGGTTGAAACACATGGGTATCCTCCCCAATCGTAGAGAATACAAACAAAAGCCCATTTGCAAAGTGTAAGAGCGCAGATCCATGTGGGTATTCTCCCCATCGCTGAGGATACAAACAACAACAATATGCATAGTTTATGTGTGCGAATCTGCAGGGGTATCCTCCCCATTGCCGAGAATACAAACAACAAAAATTTGCAGAGAAAGGTGTTGAATACCATGGGTAACCTCCAACGAGTTATAACACAAAAATTGCAGAGAAATACCAACAAAAGGGTGCAGAGATGGGTGTTGAATCGAGTGGGATTCCTCCACGGAAATGCATGGAAAAGAAAACCAAAAATAAAACTCAGAAAAATAACGCAAGGATTCCATTTCTACTGAGATTTCAATTTCTACAACTTCGGCAATCTTTTCCACATCTGCCCTCAAGGCTCAAATAAATAAAAGAAAACGCGGAGTCAAAGGTAAACGTCAGTACAATTGCAGGGATGAGAAAATTCTCCATTGCTCCTACATGAAATCGCGCTACAGTATTGGCTGTGCGAAAATTTAATTGAAGTTTAAGGAACTCTAAATGTAACCATGCTAGATTTAAATTACCACACTTGTTATTATGATCGCTTCCTTAGCCAAAAATTCATAAGTACTAATGTGGTAATGCAACTATGAAATTTTAAATGTTTTAAAAGCAGGGAATGAAAAAATCGCCTTTACATAACAATCACACCGTTCAATTTTTACCATTTAAGTGATGAGGACACCAATCAAACAATCAACTAGGCTATGGAAAAATAAAAAGGGTTCGCTATCTATCAAAACATACAATACATTTACCATCGATATTCCGATCCCAGCATAAGTCATATTGTAATCTACTCTACTAAATAAAGAACATACCATTGCCTTATCTCCTGCTTCGAAGGACGTCCACGCGCTCCGTGCCGCTCCTGCTTTTCGACCATCGAGACCTCACCGGTACCTCCCAGCCAATCGCTAGGGGTACTCTGCTTCCCCCTTATCCCCCCAAGCCACAAAGGGGCCACACACTAACCAGATGGTACGTCTAGCTCCCAGCTCACCTCGCAAGGCCGAGCTACCACTCTTATCTGAGCTGGGAAATCCCAACTCCTCACAAGTAAATCAGTCAAGTCACAATTCGACAGCGTAACGTTACGCTAAAATCCGATTCCCCTTTCTTCCTTCTCTTCCCTTTCTTTTATAGAGTTTTTAGAACTTCCATCTTTCCCTAAATCACATTTAAATTAAGTTTCAAAAATCTTCTAAATATTCTCCTTTGCACAAGTGTCATCCATCCCCCTCTTTCCTCCAATAATTGTTTTCTTTAAATTAAAAATTGTCTCATTTCCCTCACCCACCTAGAGTTGCTCCTAAATTTACTCCTAGGTGTTCCTAGATTCCCTTACAGGTTTAAATACTTTCCCTAAAAAGAAGTTGCTAATTTAGTTGAAATTAGAAGGTTCTTAATTGCAGATTCTTTACTATGTTGACCTCACTTTTTACCATAAGTTCCCCTCTTTCCCTTATTATGTTTCCCCCATTCCTTAGTTTCCTAATTTTTATTATTCCCTTCTTTCCCCTTTTTATTTGAGCAAAAATGACAGTTGCGCTATTTACTCTTTTCCTTTTATTATTAATTTAATATCTTTTTACACTTTCACAAGTTAAATAATTTATTTCTTCTTTACCTTTGATATCCACAGATTTTAATTAAGTTCTTACTCTCTTCATTTTACCCAGAAATTTATGAAGTCCACAACTATTACTTAAGTGGTTTTTTGTTTAAAATTTATCATTTTATTTTTATAAGGTATTTTTCTTAAGGGTAGACAAAATTTTACCCCTAGCAAAGTTTTAGACTTAGGACTTAGATTCTGAACTAGGCGACATTTTAGTTAGGGAAGTAGTTTTTTAAAATTTCTTAATGAGATATTAGTCTTAGGCCATCTAGGTGTTTTCCTTTAACATCATCAACGCGACGTGCCCTTCAGGACGCATTACGTGCTCCAAGGGTGCCACTCGCCTCTAGTGTTTCTTTTGCACGACGTGCCCTTCAGGACGCACCACATGCTCCAAGGGTGCCACTCGCCTCATTTGTTTCTTTTGCACGACGTTCCCTTCAGGATGCACCACATGCTCCAAGGGTGCCACTTGCCTCATTTGTTTCTTTTGCACGACGTGCCCTTCAGGATGCACCATGTGCTCCAAGGGTGCCACTCGCTTCTTGACTGATTGGTAGACATCAATAACCCCTGAAGTCAACACTCCTCCAGGTGAACTTATGGGAGACTAAGGGATTCTAAGGAATAAGGCCCCCACCTTATTGCAGGCCCCTTATAATCATCGTGAGTGACTGTCGTAGTCTTCCCTCATGGCATCGTGGGTCCTCTCGAACTAGGTAATCATTAACCTATAGTTCGAGCCATGGCGGGATTGCTAGTAGGCTGTGCCAGGGCTGTTGTCCACACCTCTCCCTCAACCTCTCTGGTAGTCATGTGTGTGGTCCCTTTACTCCATATGTGAGTCTGGTCGGCAAGCTATCGTCAGCTTGCATCATCAACAATCATGTCAAAACATGTCCACTTCATATCATCTGATCAAATGTACTAAAATCACAGTAAAACAATCAAACCCCAATATCACACTCCCTGACTCGATCCGGTGTCCAAGGGGTTCTGTTGATGCCTCTGCATCCTCAAGGTCCAAATCCCTGCACACTCAGTAAAACCGAGTCAATAGCACCTGTCTATGTCAAATGCAATAAAACATCATGTCATCTACCATAACGCATCATAATCAAGGGAAAATGTTTTAATATCATAATAGTCTGGATCACTTGCGAGCAAGTGTCCTCAAAGAATAAGTTTTCTCAGTGCACCAGAGCGGGATGTTACATAGTGACAGGGAATGTCATATTAAAAAATGTTGAGACTGCAACAACAATAATAAATTCTGAGATCATGTGATATGATTTGATTTTACAGTTAAAGGTAAGATTTCCTTTTGTCTTAAAATAGTGTTATATTTTGTTCATTAAATAAATTAGATTATTTTGTTTATTAAATAGATTAGATTTCATTTTTAAAACAGACTAGCTAAAGAATCAGCAGATTCTGTAGCCAGTCTATTCTAATTCGAAATTTGCAAAATTGTGGTTAAATATGTATCTAAGTTTCTCTATTTTATCTTATCTTTTTAGGATATCTAGGAGTTCATGGTGACCAAGTGAGCTAAAACATTTTTGGGGCTTGTTCGCCATATCTATGATCCAGTTTTGTATAAACAGGAATAAACCTTTTTTAGCTTTAGAAGATTTAGTATGATCTGGGTGGTTATATTCCCCCTCTATTTTTGTAAACAATAGATGATTGTATCTTATCTCAGAAGATAAGACAATTACTTTTCCGAAGGCTTTAAAAACTCATTATTTTTTGTAATCAAACATCTTGGCCTGGGGCTGAAGGTGGACAACTTATACGCGAATTTGGACAGAACATATGTTTACATTTCTACTTTAGCTATCTATAAATGTTGTTTTCATATATGGTTTGTTTATCTTGATAATTCGATAATTGTTGATAGATTTTGTCTTCACAAATTATTATCTCGTCAAGATAATTTCTTTTAATATAGTCCACAAATTGATGTTTCAGTTATTAAAAAATAGTGATCACTCGTTCAATTCAAATGATAAGGTTTATCTTTAATTTTGTTGAATGATTAAAAGCAGGTGGTTACAGTTAGATTTATCTTATGTGTAAATGCTTGCAATCATAAATATCACAGTTACTATTTGCGTCTTATTGTTCTGTCATTAAAATCAGTAGTCTATATATTGTTTTGCATTTATTCCGAATAGTGTAAAGGTTCACTATAGGTTTATCTCTTGGACAGGCTGGATGGACATTTCATGATCATACAGACGTCGGATGCATGCTGATTAACTCATTAATAGGTTATTTTATTTCTTTTATCATTTGTTTTTTTTTGAAACCCTTACATGTGGTCTAGTTTTCACCGTCTACATATTCCTATTTCATAGTATATTTTGATATTTAATCTTATAGATAAATAAAGATAAAAAAATAAAAAATAGCTTATTTTTCTTTTTTTATCTACTTTCGTCAAAAGAGTCATCTGTTCATAGATTTTTGTGAGTTTAGATTAAAACTCACAACTTGTATATCTTGCACATAAATTAGATAAACAGATCTGTATTGTAAACATTATTTAAAATAGTCATATAGATACGCACGTACATATATATATATACTAAATAGTTATTTGTTAGTTTGTTCTTTTTCTTTTATTTGTTTCTTTTAGGATTTTTAGATTGGCCAACGAAGCCATTAAACCTGTCGGAACGAGTCATACCAAACGGCTTGGGTTATTTAGACAACCCTGGACCGGACTTGTTCTTCCAATTGACGGACGATCATTTTCTCCCGTCAACACAATAGCACCCCCTTTGTCTGATTTTAGGACTACTAAATTCTTATTATTGTCAAGGGATTTTAAAGCCAAAAACTCTTCTTTGGTGATATTGCTTTTTGGTGGTTTTCCTCTACGGAGAATTACTGAGCAATGTTGTCTGATTTCTTCTTTAACATTATCCGAGAGGTTTTTAATTCCATTTTCAATGCTACAAAGGATATCATCGACAAGAATTTTGCGAGGGGCAATAGAAAAGTTCAGACCCTTTTCTACTAACCTCATAGTGTATTCGTCGATGGATTGGCTCGATAGGTTGACTACTAAATTCTTGCATTCAATAGATATAGCATGGTTACTATTGCTAGTTCATGCCAAATTTTCAACCTGGTTTCTATCTATTTATTGATTGTTATTTTCCATGATATCCATTACACGGTTACCTGGTATGTTTATATTGCCATCATTTTCATTGTGGCTGCAAGCATTATCATTATTGTCATCATTACATACACTGCCATTGTTTGAAAAGCAACCAAACAATCTAAACATAGATGATGGCTTGAAGATCAGTCAAAATTAGATCCCAACACTAACCACAAGGACAGATTCTAGAAACTGATTAGTAATATTTGATTAATAATTGATTAGTAATATCTTAGGTCTTATTTATTTTTAAGTCAACTCTTTACTAAAAAAAATTCATATTTATACACCTAATGATTTTCATATTTCCCTCATATCTTAAAACTCTTCCTGATGATGGACCACATTTGTTTGGTTCGAAACGTCGAATAGATTGATCTAACTGTTGTAGTAGCATCATATATTTTTGTTGTATTTTCCCCAACTCTTATAGAGTGCATATAGTTGTGGACTCAAGATGATCAAGAACATCCTTAGTAACTTCAATATATAGACCATTTCCTGGTTCCATACTAATCACTTCAAATGTAGTTATAACATCAGTCTTAAAACCTAATAATTTTTCTTTAGTGAATACTGAGGTATTCCTCAATTCCTTGATAAGGCTTTCTTCCTCATTGTTTATTGTGATCGAATCTTGCATTTCATTAAGATTAGAAATATTTTCCTGTGAACAATGTTCTTCAATCTAATTGAAAATTTCCTTTTCTTTATCTTCTTCATTATCTTGATAAGAACTCTCTTCTTTTGAGTTTTGTTCTTTATTCTGACAAGAATCCTCTTCATTAGAGTCTTCTTATTTATTCTGATAGGAATCCTCTATATCTAAGTCTTGTTTCTCACTTTGATAGGATTTATTTTCTTCTTGTGTTTCATTCTGATAACAATTTTCTAGTTGAAGCCATAATTATTTAGCATATTTGTAGTGCCTCATCTTTTCTCTGACTTGGTCTGGCAATCCATCCTGAATTGATTTTAAGGCTACTGAATTGTTCCTCCTTGCTTCCTTTGTAGTTTTGGATTTTCTCTTTGAAGTAGTTAAGTGCCAAATATTACTTACTACCGAATCCCAAACTCTAAATCCTCTTGATTTCAAATATCTTTTCATATTTCCCCTCCATGATAAATAATATGTTCCGTCAAATAAGGGAGCTTCATTTGTAGAGATAACAATGTGTCCACCCATTTCTTCTGAATCTACCTTCATTGTTTAAAATGTGCTGAAGGAACCTGCTCTGATACCAATTGTTGAAATGGGTACTTGACATTGAGAGGAGGGGGTGAATCAATGTCACAAAAATTTGGACAATTTTCCACTTTTCACAAATTAACTGAACAACAAATATTTATTTCATTTTCTCAATCAATATATAAAATAAGAAATATTTTATTTATTTAAATAACTTGAATGAATACATAATATCAATCTTTGAATATCATCTTCATACAATTATGCAAGACCCAACTCTCTATTACTAGAACCATCTTGTAGTTCTCATATCCAACTGAGAAATAAGGAATCTAGCCCTCACAACAAGTCCCAACTTGTTGATATCAGATCCAACTGAGATGTGAGGAATCCAATCCTCATAACAAGACCCATCCTGTAAACAAGCACCAACCTGATAAAATGAATATTCATTCAATCCATTATATATAAATATATATACTTCAACAAATTCAACTACACCTCTTCTCACCATTCCTTCTTGTCTATATAGTCTTCCAACTGGTGTGAATTTGAATCATTGTGTCTTTTGATATTTGAACCATTGTACCTTTTCATTTAAAATGATAATATTAATCTTTAATTACTATCATTTTTCCTTTTATCCTTTATTCATAATGCTCATGAATTAACTCTGTTTTAATCATGATTGTGTTGGTTCTTTTGTCTTCATGAGTTGATCAAAGACATGGATCAACTCATAATATCATTCTCATGCTTCTGCTACATTCTCTGTTCACTAACAGATCATATCTGATCTTTTATCGATTCCTTGTATTGTTCAAGTGTTAACTCTCTGTCAAATTAAAACTATATGAGGCGCTTCCTTCAAACCATTTTCATATGATCATAGGCATAGAAACATAGGCTTATCTATTTAAAGTGCTGCCTCATTTTACCCTTATTTCTCTATTCCATATGACTAACAACGGTGACCAGATGCTAGGCCAAATGAGCACTTTAGCACTTTATCAGAATCAACGGTCACGATTTAATCTCCCGATGAGATGGATGACTGTTGGGACTTCATGAATTTGTCCTTTCAAATATTTGGATACAATTTCACCAAACAGATCGGATGGTTCACTTTTATTTCACGGAACCAGATCAATGGTTAGATTCAATCCTTACACTTATTCTTTCACTGCTTGATCTGACGACTAGGAATTAATCAAGCATTGATATGGATGGTCACCATTTACTTTGGGACTTCGACTATTTCTACTTACACTATCCTTCCATTGTATTTTGATCAATGGTTGAGAATGCACCCGAAGTATTCTTTAGATTGGATGACTCATGTCCAATTCGGGACTTCAAGACTTTGGTCATTTGCTGGTGGTGAAACTTCCGAAGTAAAATTCCCGTAGTGAAGTAACTTGCTGACGCCACTTTATGATGTGGAATGAGTCAAGTGGTTGCCACATGTCACTCGGATTCATGATTTATACATACTTGAAATGATGATTTCAATTTGACACTTGTCATTCTCTAACTGTGCCACGTGTCCTTGTTGACATGTTATGCTGACGTGGTCTGCCATGTGTCCTTGATGACATGTTTTGATGAAATGGTCTACCACATGTCCTTGCTGACATGGTCTTCCACATATCCTTACTAACGTGGTCTGCTGATGTGGATCTCCCTGATCTAACGGTCAGAATAGTATCTGAACTGTATCTCATATCGAAGACTAAGAGTTACTTCAGATTTTCGGCTTTCAGGACTTCGGATAATTTGATCTCTCAACTTCACAATACTTCCGAAGTGATATTCCCCGAAGTGTAACTTCCTCACAAATTTTAACCCAAAATGAATGTTGTTCATTGATCATGGTTTTAGATCAACGACTTGATCTATTTGTGATACTGTTTTTCCTTAGATTCAATCCAACGACTCTTCTTCTATCTTATCCCGTCCTTCCACTTTAGAATGATCCAATGGTTTGTCGAGTATTCGGATATTCAAATTCTCAGTCCTTTTGCCTTGCTTATCCTATCCTTCCACTTAATGTGATTCGATATCTGATAGAAATTCAAGTCATCAAGATCTCAGATCTCAGCCCTTGCTTATCCTATCCTTCACTCAAAAGTGATCCGACAGCTGATGACTTAATCCGAATTAATATGATAGTTTTTTGGATCAACCACAATCGTCGATATTTGAGTTTATGAGATCTGACGATCTAGACCAATTGCAGGAATGGAACTAGAAAGCCATTTAATTCTCCTTTCTCTGTCCGCAATTCAACCCTGTTGTTGATTTGGCACTTGCAAATCCAACGGTCACAACTTGATCTCATCATTGACCAATCCTTCAATGATCCTTAAGCCCACGGTCACTCATATGATCGACATCTGTTATATGAGATGATCAACACCATCAATTTCTTGATCGGATGGTTGTTGCGATTTCTCACCTTTTCTTGTGCATCGATCAACTTCTTAGTATTCCCATCGATCCCAACAATAGTTATATAATGCGCTCTTCCTTCTTAGCTTTGATCTTTATTTTCTAACCCTCCTGAGCTTTAATCTCTGCATACTGTTTGACATTTTCTGCTAACTGTTATACTTCATATATATTTCATGAACTCTGCATACTGTTATACATTCTTTGCTAACTGTTGTACTATTGGCATTAATGACAATTTCATATATGATAACTCGACAATTACAATTCATCATAACAACTTATCATCACATCATAATGACATCAATTGTTGACATCAGTGACAACATATCACTGACAATATGTCCAACAATCTCCCCCTTTGTCATTAAGGGCAACACACTAACTTCAAACAAAAACTCCCCCTGTCATGATGCTTTCCTCCTATGAATTTACTCTCCCCCTTTGACATCAATGGCAAAGGGTTTCTCCCCTTATAATCAACATCTGTCTATCTGCATGTTGTTGACCAGAATATGAACTTGGGTAACTCCCCCTAGAATCATGTTATGCCTACCATACTTGAATGACTCCCCCTGTCAATATTCTCTCTCTCTACTTCTGACTACTCTCCCGCTTTGTTTCTAAAAGGGTAGCTCTTCCTGACAAGGTCTCTTCCCCTGTTAATTTACTAACTTCTTATCTCAATTTATTGGGATTTTTGTGTTCAAATAAGTATTCTTCTTGATCCCAATTTTGTAGTGATCAAGTCTTTTCAAAACTTAATCTAATTACTTTCTTATTTAATAACAAAAATACTCCTCCTAAGTTTTTACTTGCTTTCCTTTGTCAAATAGAACAAGAGTATGAATCTTAATGATATTTTTGATCTACTTCTTATTTGTATTTGATATTTCATAGGAATATCAATTGAGGAATTATACCAATTGATTTAAATACCAATTTTGTTATCAATTGATCTTAGTTGAATGATACTCCTTGAACTACTCTGCTACCTTTATTTTTTCTTCTTCTTGTATTCTACAACTAACCCCACCAATGATTTTTCTTTTGACCACTAATCTATAGATAGTTAAGATTTTCCATATGTTAATTTAGAAACTCTTTGGCATAATCCTTTGATTTTGTAAAAACCAATTTAAACTTCTTTTTGTATATATATATATATATATATATATATATTCTTTTGTTAACAACTTATGACATCATCAAAATTTGATATTGTCCCATATTATTCTATAGGTACTTCCTTTTCTTGAACTTGATTTATTTCATATTGAATTTCACATTATTTATTAGGACCTTCACCCATCATTTTCTTATTATTAATTTCTTCATTTTCAGGTGTAATAACATCTTTCTTGCTTTGTCCTTCAGATTTTATTCTCCATATCTTTTTGTGAGATATTATGCTTTTTGGATCTTCTCTTTCTAATTGTGTTTTTGGATATTTGTCATCTCCTTTCTTGTTGCAACTTTTATTATGTTTTGTCACTGACTTGAATGACTTATTCAAATATTGAATTTTTGTATTCTTGTAGTTTTGGGATTTGTGCCCAAACCTATCACAGTTGTAACATCTCATTGTATGACAAAATTTTGCGGTGTGCCCAACAAAATTACATCTCCAACATCTGATTGAGTTTTTGGATTTTCTTGTATATCATTCCTCTAGTTTCTTGTAGTCCATTGCTTTATGGCCAAAGCTATGACAAGAAAAGCAATATCCATTGAAGGTATTTCCAATCTTGATTTTATTTTGTCTTGAAGGATTTGTCATTTGATTTTCTTCATCCTTTTTACTTCTATAGTTGTCTTCCTTAACAAAGTTCATGACTTTAATTTCTTTGCACTTGCACTTTTTCCTTTTAAGAAGGATGATCCTTTCTCATGTTTGTAAATGGTGCTCCATTTGTTATTGTCTTCTTTCTTATTGTATCCAAGACCAGTTTTTTCATCAACTGATATTTGGATCTTCCAAATCTTATGTAGGATAGCTGAGCTATTTTGGAAATTAACAATGCTATTTCTCTTTTCATTCATCTTTTTGAGATTGATTATTTCTAACTTCAATATTTGACATAATTCTTCCTTTTTAGTCAACTGAATCTTCGAGGATTCTTCTACTTCTTTAGCATGTTCAAGTTGAGTCTTTAGATTGATGATTATTTCTTCTGTCTCATCCAAGACTTCTTTGCATTTAATAGTTTTGTCACATGTCTTCAATTCTTCCATATCTTTTGTAAGATCAAAAACTTTAGTTTTCAATATTTTAATTTCTTCCTCGTATTCTAGCTTAATCCTTTTTAGGTTGATGGCTTATAATTCAAACATTTGGCATGATTCTTCCTTTTTAGTTATTTGGATCTTTTGGGCTTCTTCCTTTTTCTTATATTCTTCAATTTGATTCATCAGATTTGCATTAGTACTTTCATTTATCTTTTTCAAATTGATGATTTCCAATTCCAACATGTGGTAAGATTTTTCTTTCCTTGATAACTGGATCTTTAAGTCTTCTTTACTTTCTTTAATTTCCTCAAGTTGAGTGTTTGACTTCTCAACCTCCTTTCTAATATTCACAACTTTTGCTTCCAACCCATGACATGATTTTTCCCTTTTGTTCAACTGGTTCCTCACTACCTCCTCTCTTATTTTGGCTTCTTCAAGTTGGGTTTTCAGATTGACATTGCTTTCTCTTAGTCCTTTTAGATCTGCAAGGTTTCTACTAAGTTCATCATCTTCCTTATTTTCTTCTTTTGCCTGACTGATTTTAGTCTTCAATTTATCAATCTCCTCTTCTTTTTCTTATAACTGAAACTTTTGCTCAGATATGATTTTTTCATTTTATTTCAGCATTTCCTTTATTTCCATGATATGCTTTTGACTCTTTTCAAGAAATTATTTAGTGTAGTCATGAAGAAAACTATAGTCTGAATTATTATGATAAAAGTGGTATACATAGAGACTCCAATCAAATTTCTATTTGGCCTTGGATAGTTCTTCTTCTACTTCATCCATGGGATAAATGTTAACATAACATTCTTCTGATTATTTTAGTACTTTTTTTCTTTTATTGTCACGTGTCTTTAATTCTTCCATTTCTTCTATTAGATTAGTAACTTCGGTTTTCAAACTTTTGATCTCTTCTTCCTTGTTTTCTATTTGAAACTTTTGTCCATGATTTTCATGGTTAGATTGATCTAACTGTTGTAGTAGCACCATATTTTTTTGTTGGATTTTCCCCAACTCTTCTAGAGTGCACATAGTTGTTGACTTAATATGATCAAGAACATACTTAGTAACTTCAATATATAGACTATTTCCTAGTTCCATACTAATCACTTCAAATGTAGTTATAACACCAGTCCTAAAACGCAATAGTTTTTCTTTAGTGAATACTGAGGTATTCCTCAATTCCTTGATGAGGTTGTCTTCCTTATTGTTTACTGAGATCGAATCCTACATTTCATTAAGATTAGAAATATTTTTCTCTAAACTATGTTCTTCAATCTAATTCAAATTTTCCTTTTCTTTATCTTCTTCATTATCTTGATAAGAAGTCTCTTCTTCTAAGTTTTGTTCTTTATTCTGATAAGAATCCTCTTCATTAGAGTCTTGTTCTTTATTATGAAAAGAATCCTCTGTATCTAAGTCTTGTTGTTCACTTTGATAGGATTTATTTTATTCTTGTGTTTCATTATGATAACAATTTTCTAGGTGAAGCCATAATTCTTTAGCAGATTTGTAGTGCCTCAACTTTTCTCTGACTTGGTTAGACAATCCATCCTGAATTGATTTTAAGGCTACTGAATTGTTCCTCCTTGCTTCCGTTGTAGTTTTGGATTTTCTCTTTGAAGTAGTTAAGTTCCAGAGCTTACTTACTACCGAATCCAAAACTCTAGATCCTCTTGATTTCAGATATTGTTTCATATATTCCCTCCATGATAAATAATATGTTATATCAAATAAGGGAGCTTCATTTGTGGAGATAACAATTTATCCACCCATTTCTTCTGAATCTACCTCTAATGTTTAAATTGTGCTGAAGGAACCCGCTCTGATACCAATTGTTGAAATGGGTACTTGACACTGAGAGAGGGAGGTGAATCAATGTCACAAATATTTGTGCAATTTTCCTCTTTTCACAAATTAACTGAACAACAAATATTTATTTCATTTTCTCAATCAATATATAAAAGAAGAAATATTTTATTTATTTAAATAACTTGAATGAATACATAAAATTAATATTTGAATATCATCTTCATACAATTATGAGAGACCCAACTCTCTATTACAAGACCCAACTTGTAGTTCTCATATCCAATTGAGAAATGAGGAATCCAACCCTCATAACAAGTCCCAGCTTGTTGATCTCAGATCCAACTGAGTTGTGAGGAATGCAATCCTCATAACAAGACCCAACTTGTAAACATGCACCAACCTGATAGAATGAATCTTCATTCAATCCATTATATATAAATATATATACTTCAACAAATTCAACTACACTTCTTCTCACCATTTCTTCTTGTTTATATAGTGTTCCAACTAGTCTGAATTTGAATCATTGTGTCTTTTAATATTTGAACCATTGTACCTTTTCATTTAAAATGATAATATTAATCTTTAATTAATATCATTTTTCCTTTTAACCTTTATTCATAATGCTCATAAATTAGCTCTCTTTTAGTCATGACTGTATGTTGGTTATTTTGTCTTCATGAATTGATCAAAGACATGGATCGACTCATCATATCGTTCTCATGCTTCTACTTCATTCTCTTCTCACTAACAGATCATATCTAATCTTTTATCGATTCTCTGTATTGTTCTAGTGTTAACTCTCTATTGAATTAAAACTATATAAGGTGCTTCCTTCAAACCATTTTCATATGATCGTGGGCATAGAACCAAAGGCTTATCAATTTAAAGTGCTACCTCATTTTACCCTTATTTCTCTATTCCATACGACTAACAGTGGTGACCAGATGCTAGGCCAAGCGAGCGCTTGAGCACTTTATCAGAATCAACGGTCACGATTTAATCTCCTGATGAGATGGACAACTGTCGGGACTTTAGGACTTTGTCCTTTCAAATATTTCTATATGATTTCGCCGAACATATTAGATGGTTCACATTTATTTCGCGGAACCAGATCAATGGTTAGATTCAATCCTTACACTTATCCTTTCACTGCTTGATCTGACGGTTGGGACTTAATTAAGATTTGAGATGGATGGCCACCATTTACTTTGGGACTTCGGCTATTTATACTTACGCTATCCTTCCATTGTATTTTGATCAATGGTTGACAATGCACCCGAAGTATTCTTCAGATCGGACAACTCATGTCCAATTTGGGACTTCGACATTTAGAACTCCAAGACTTTGGGCATTTGCTAGTGGTGAAACTCCTAGAGTAAAAATACTGTAGTGACGTAACTTGTTGATGACACTTGATGATGTGGAACAGGTCGATTAGCTTCCACGTGTCACTCAGATTCATGATTTACACGTACCTGAAATGTTGATTTCAACTCGACACTTGTCATTATTTGACGGTGCCATGTGTCCTTGCTAATGTGGTCTGCCACATGTCCTTGCTAACGTGTTCTACTGACACGGTTTGCCACATGTCCTTACTGACATGGTCTACCAAATGTCCTTACTAACGTGGTTTGCTGATGTGGATGTCCCTGATCTAATTGTTAGAATATTATCCGAAATGTATCTCAGATCAACGACTGAGAGTTACTTCAGATTTTCGGATTTTGGGACTTTGGATAATTCAATATCTCGACTTCACAATACTTCTGAAGTGATATACCGTGAAGTGTAACTTCCTCACAACTTTTAACCTGAAACAAATGTTGTTCGTTGATCATCTTTTTAGATCGATGACTTGATCTATCTGTGATATTGTTTTTCCTTGGATTCAATCCAATGGATCTTCTTCTAGCTTATCATGTCCTTCCACTTTAGAATGATCCAACAATTTTTCAAGTATTTGGATATTCAAATTCTCAGTCCTTTTTCCTCGCTTATCCTATCCTTCCACTTAATGTGATCCGATGGCTGATGAAAATTTGGGTAATCGAGATCTCAGATCTCATCCCTTATGTATCCTATCCTTCACTCAAAAGTGATCCAACAGTTGATGAATTAATCCGACATAATATGATCGTATGTTGGGTCAACCACAATCATCGATATTTTAGTTTATGAGATCTGACGATCTAGACCAATTGCAGGATTGGAACTAGCGAGTCATTTAATTCTCCTTTCGCTCTCTACAATTCATCCCTGTTGTTGATCTGGCACTTGCAAATCCGACAGTCAAAACTTGATCTAATCGTTGACCAATCCTTCAACGGTCCTTAAGCCCAGGGTCACTCATATGAACGATGTATTTTATATGAGATGATCAACACCATCAATATTTTGATCGGATGGTTGCTGAGATTTCTCACCCTTTCCTATGCATAGATCAACTTCTTAGTATTTCCATCGATCCCAAAGACATTTATGTAATGCTTTCTTCCTTTTTAGCTTTGATATTCATTTGCTAACCCTCCTGAGCTTTAATCTCTGCATATTGTCTGACATTTTCTGCTAACTGTTATACTACATATATTTTTCATGAACTCTGCATATTGTTATACATTCTCTACTAACTGTTGTACTGTTGACATCAATGACAATTTCATATATGATAACCCAACAATGAAAATTCATCATAACAAATTATTATCACATCATAATGAAATAAATTGTTTACATCAATGAAAACATATTGTTGACAATATGTCCAACAAAAGGCCTAGTGAAACACAGAGAAGAAGTTAGAACAGGTTTGAATCTTTGAGCACTGAAGTGGAATGCTACAAATGTAACAACTTTTTACATATGGCCAAAGATTCCAGAATGACAGTCCCTCCTAGAGAACCACAACATAACAACAACAGTCACAGATAGGAACCTCAGAAAAGGACATGGATAAGAAATCATAATCAGTATAGCAATGAAGAATGCACACTCTCTCTACAAGCTAAGCAGAAGAAACGTGGTTGGTACGTTGACAATGGATGTTCAAAACACATGACAGGTGATAGAGAAATGTTTCTTACTTTAAGAAATGAAAGAGATGGATCAGTCTCCTTCGGAAATGATGATTCATCTAAAATCATTGGAAAAGGTACAATCAGAATTGGGAACAAGAATACCAAGGAATAAAAAAGTTTACTAGTAGAAGAGATGAAACATAATATTCTAAGTGTGAGTCAAATGTGTGACCAAGGTCATAAAGTTACTTTCGATTCACAAAAGTGTGAGATAAGAAAAGAAGGTTCAGTAAAATTGATTGCAATAGTTGCAAGAACTTCAAGCAACATATATGTATTAAGTGAAATTGGAAATGAAAAGTGTTGCCTAGGAAAGGAAGATGAAAATTGGCTATGGAACAAAATAATGGGTCACATACATTTTGATAACATTGTCAAAGTCAACAAAAGGGAATCAATTAGAGAAATGCTCCAGATCATGAAACCAACCAGCACTTTATGCAAGCATTGTCAACAAGGAAAGAAAACAAAGACTAGGTTTAAATCAAAAGAATATTCAATGACAAGACCACTAGAAATTATGCATATTGATCTAGTTGGACCAACTACAACAAAGGGTTTAAAAGGTGAGAAATACTTTATGTTATTATTTGATGATTATAACACAATGACTGCAGTTTTCTTTCTCAGGAATAAGTTAGAAGCTTTTGAAAACTTCAAGGTCTACAAGGAAATGGTTGAAAATGAAATGGATTCAAAAATCAAATGCTTGGGATATGATAATGGAGGAGAGTTCACTTCAAAGGAATTTATGGAATACTGCAGCAGGCATGGAATAAAAATACAATTCTTTGTTGCTAGGACACCTCAACATAATGAAGTTGTTGAAATAAAGAATAGGACAATACATGAAGTGGCTCAAATAATGCTAATGGATTCCAAATTGAAATATATCTTTTGGAAACAGGCAGTGCATACAAAATTTCACATTCAAAATAGAGTAATTCTCAGAAACAACACTGACAAAACTCCCTATGAGCTATGGAAAGGAGGACCTAAAAATGTGAATCAGTTCAGAGTTTTTAGAAGCAAATGCTACATCAAAAGAGAATATGGAAGAATGGGAAAGTTTGAATATCATGTGGACAAAGGAGTACTTGTTGGTTACTCAAGTACAAGGAAATAATACAAGTGTTACAACCTGATATTGAAAAAAGTTGTGGAAAGCATCAATGTAGAAAATGATGAAACAGGTAGACAAGAATTAAAGGAAGAAGAAAATGAATCATTGGAACAACTTTACAAAGAAGAAGCAGAAGATTAAAACGAAGTAGAAGGGGAAGATGAAGAGGATCTGATAGTAGCAGAATAGCAAGTTCAACAAGTGCCTCCAAAGACACCTAGCAGATGAGTACAAAAGAATCATCTTTCAGATCAGATTATCGAAAACAAAGATGCGGGAGTTGAGACTAGAAGAAGAATATGTTCACCAGAGCAAACACACCTAGCACTCTCATCTACGATTGAACCAACCTGTTTTGAAGAGGCCAACAAGGATGAATTTTGGAATAAGGTCATGGATGAAGAATTGGATCAAATAGAGAAAAAATGACACTTCAGAATTGGTTCCAAGACCAAAGGATAAGAATGTGATTGGCACAAAATGGGTATACAAGAAGAAATTGAATGAAGATGGATAGGTTACAAGGAACAAAGATAGATTGGTATGTGAAGGATATGCACAGGTTGAAGGAATCGACTTTGAAGAGACATTTTCCCCAGTTGCCAGAATGGAAGAAATCTGATTGCTTTTAGCTTATGCATGCTCCAAAAATATTAAAGTGTATCAAATGGACATAAAATCATATTTTCTGAATGGGGAACTTGAAGAAGTCTACATTGAACAACCAGAAAGGTTTTATTCGTCAAAGAATGCAGATTTTGTGTGTATATTAAAGAAGGCCTTGTATGGTCTAAAACATGCTCCTAGAGCATGGTACTCTAGACTGGACAAATATCTATAGTAGGCAGGGTTCAGAAAATGAAGTGCAGACATCAACCTCTACATCAAGGTAACTCAAGACAATATTTTATTAATTGAAGTTTATGCTAATGATAGTGTTAGCGATACTTCTTGTATAGAGGGGTAGAATGCATAAGAAGGGTTAAAAACCCATTTGTCCTAAGTTTTGGGCGATTAAGCGCCCATAGTAAGTAACGAGTGAACCTGAACGGTCCAGATTCGTGCACCCGGATAAACGGTGTGCATTGGATTCCGGACCCCCCTTGCCTTCCGACCTTTAAGCAGGGGGGGGTCCGGAATCAGGGGCGCACCTCTCCGACGGTCCAGATGAGCGCGCCCGGATCAATGTCGATGAAGACCATTCCGGACCCCCCCCGCCTTTCTACATTTAAGCGGAGGGGGGGGTCCGGAATCCCATGTGCAGCTTCCCGACGGCCACGATCGAGACGCCCAGATCAACGGCGCTCGTGCAGCCTCGCCCTTCTCGACTGCCCTGTGTTTAAGCAGTGTGGGCCCTCCTCCCGTCATTTCATCCTCCCTTTTGTCTTTCCCCTGCTGATGTGTGTCATCCATTCATCTCTCCTCCTTGGTCCGCGTGGTCTTCCCTTCTTCTCATCACCCACTCACTGCTTGCCACGTGTCCCGTTCCTCTCCACGTTAGCCTCTCACCCGAAGGCGATTTCTTTCCTTCCGTCAGCCTCCTCTCATCACGTCACTCCTTTCACGCCCTTATAACCCGACACCACCATTCCTGTCATGCACCTCATCCTCCACGCTGGCCTCCATGACTGTCCCTCAAGTCATTTAGTTATTCCAGGTGGCAGTGCGAGAAGTCGTCCATATCCCGAAGTGCTGATTTGGCTGGGCCGTTCTCAATCCCAAGAAGCAGTTATTGAAGTGGTTGGGGGTGGTTAGACATCGTCTCCGCCATAATGGGGATGTCCTACAATGAATTAAAGGCACGTCTATTCGCCGATGTAACTATCAGAAGATCTATCGCGTCTGCCACAAGTTGCACGATTAATCAAAGACTGTGGCTGCAGAGTGTCAGAAGCCATGCAGACGCAAAGCTTTCAATGCAGTTTCTTGGTTCCGCTGCTGTTGTTGTTTTGAGTATATGTAGGCATTTTTTCCATTTTTGTATCTATCGATGGTAGAGCTAAGCTCCCGACTGTAAAGTTTCAGCGACATTCTGGTTTCCTGGTTATGCCTCTGTGTTTGAGACTTCTTGGTTTATAACAAACAATTCTTCTTTCTTCCATCTTTGTTTCATCTCATGCCAGAGTGTTCACAGTGAATGATTCACGTGGATTGTTGCAGTTATGTTATGATAAAGGATTTGTCGTGGCATTTTTGTATTCTCTGGTTTTCTGTGTTTGAACATTAAGGGACTTTGTGTTTGAATTCTTTCTTCTCCAGTATGTGAGGGACCTGATGTTTATCATAGACCTCTGCATCCTTCTTGCATAAGTCTTCCACCTGCTCACCCTTTTTCTACGACTCACTGTTTGGAGTTTATCAAGACCTCACTCGTGCATGCATGCCTGGTCTGGTCTCTGAGTTG